>QGED01000029.1:0-288485 GCA_004367475.1 Fusarium camptoceras
CCCGCTGTTGTATGTTTTTTATGCTCTGTTGCTCCAGGCGGCAAACCTTCTTTGTTTTTGTTCTCTGCCTGAAAGCTTGAATTGGCAGTTGTTAGTTACTCTTAGACTTTGGGGACTTTCGAGGTCGATGAAACCATATTCAATACTCTCTTGACAGATCGGTTACAAAGGCGAAACACGACAAATTATGTCTAGAAATTGAATGAAAGTAATAGTGCAGACTATAGGAATTATTGTTTAGCGTAGCTATTATTAGCCGGATTAGGATCGAGATTTCGAAAACTATAATGGAAAGTTATCTATCACGGCCAAGTCTGTTGCAGACAAAGAGGTGACCTCGTCGGCATTATCTGAGATACAACTTGCTAGGGCTGCGTATTGATTAAACCTAAACACTATGAGAGTCTTCGGGACATCTTGTTGACCTGACCGATTAAGAGTTAGAGCCTTGGTACTACGGAAAAGGGGCTTCGGGCGCCTATCTAGGAACAACCCACGATCTTAGATTCGGAATACTATTATCAGATTGCAGGTGAACTTGGAATGTTAAAAACCTTCATAGTCTTGATACAACATCACTTGGTCCATTTGCGAACGGCAGATCTTCCTTTCGACGCGTCTTATTCTATTTTGCCGTCGTGCCAATCAACCGCACAATATAGAATCCAATTTAACTGAAAGACAGGTCCTTTTGACTGTCCAAGCTATTTAAAGAAATCAGAAGTCAGCGGACACCAAGCGGTGAAGATTCAATCTTTTCCCGAGTTATCATTGCGCGCTAGAATGAAAGGCTGTTTGTTGCGATACGATATTACACTCAACTGTCAGAAGCTACGAACTTAAAAGAAGAGAACATTGTTGGAAACGTCCTTGATTTGAGATGCTGGGCATTGATAGTCGCTCGAGCCATCTCTCGGCTGGTTTCGACCGGTTCTTCAAAGAGAAGAATATCATCGCAATATTTATGGCATCTCACTTATCGCCAGTGACCCTGTTGGGTTGGACAGGACTGGATTTCGAGGTCGGATCCAGCCAGACTTGCAGCCTGGTTGGCCTTTCTGTCTCAAATCTATGACCATATCCTCAGCCATATTTGAGCTTGACGATACCTACAGTGGATCCATTCCTGTGGGCCGTTGCTCGGAAGCCAGTAGTCCCAGCTAAAAGATCTGTAGTCTGCTTCTATAGTACTGTGAAAAACATAAATCCTACAACAGGTATAGCAGCTAATGAATAGAAGTGGCATAACGGTATCCAACAGTATATATATATATTCAGTTTAATCGCCTAGTACCCATATTCAACTATATCCAAATAGAATGAAAACAAGATTCTTAAACGTTGCCTCCCCAGTTCGCTGAAAGACTAGTCTTAACTGCAATCTACCCTCTGACCGCAAGCGTTGCAACAACACCACCGTCTTTAAGCACGGTCTTCACAAGTAACACCACCGCCTTCAGATTCGCAGGATAAAGCTTCCCTTGGGTCGACATGCCCTTTTCTCCAAGAGGCGCTGGGACCTTGTCTTTGATAGAGGGGGGAAGCTTCTCGTAATGAGTATCGTAAAGACTGCATGGAAACTTTTCCTCACGCACTCGTTGGTGCATCTCAAGTTGCATCCTGCGATGCATTTCTGTCCTGACACTCCCTAGTATACTAAGCAACGCCTCTGATTCAATCGTCGCGGCGCTCCCTTGCTCTTTGACCTTTTGAAGCAACAACAGGGTGTTTTTGGCTGTGGCAAATTGGACTAGCTTTGCGGGAGGAAAGCTATACGCGCGCGCGGTATGAATTAACCTGTCCATGTAGTTGATGAAAGCTGAAGGATCGTGAAGTAACGCCTTGGTCATGAGATTCTTGGTCAACTCAGATAGATCGAGAAGCTCATCTCGGAGCTCTTGCTGTAGGCGGAGGTAAGCGTCGATAGCACTGAGAAGTGATGTCTCGAGCTCATTGGTTTTGTCGCTCCAGGCTTTGATCATATCTTGTGGAACCACAGTGCGAGTGACTCTTTTTGTCCTGATCATATATCTCATGTTGCAATGTTCTGTCCAGTGGCAGTGGCAAACAGTGCACTTCCCGTCTTTGATAGTCTCACAGTACCGTATGTCCTCGTCGTTGCTATACGGACAGATCTCATGGCAGGTGATATTGCAATGAAGGCATCGTGTCGAACCTTTACCTTCAGGTAGATCCTGTGTTACTACCCGATCTTCGGTGATGGAGACTTCAGCATCCGGGGCGTTTCCAATATCATCAGCGAGACTATCTAAGTTCTCGATCAGGTTCCACGCTTCGGTTGCCGTCTTGAAGACCATCTGTTCGGTAAGAGAACACTTTTGTTCAAGATCAACGCGGTCTCGCATCACTTCAGCGCTTGAATCAGTAGGCACGGGAGTGGTCTTGAGAAGTGTGTCCATGATCTGGAACTGCCCTCTTGTGGAGAACAGCCACATACCCCGGACATCATTGATGTCGGTGACGTCCAGCGTGGTAGTGAACGCAGCGTTGTTGACCGAAATCTCGCCATTTTGCACAGGCCAGCCGAGCTTCTGAAGCGTGTCATGTGCCGCTGGTTTGCCAGAATCGGCAAAAGTATAAATAGTTCGAAGACAGTCTTGAACATCTTTAGCAAAGAGCTGTGATACGTATGTATAAACAGGTGTCATGAAGGTAGTTCGAGACTCCATTGCACGGCATGTAAAGAAGATGGCGTTTACATGGCTAACTGTGCTGAACAAGTCTGACATGGCAACCGTGACGAAAGCGTCCCGTTGGTAGCCTTTCGAATCACCAAAGCCAGGTGCGTCCACAATAAGCATCGTTTTACCTCGGAATAGAGGGGAGAAGGGTCTGATGCGATAGCAGGTCACAAACTGTGACGGTGTCTGGCTGGTACCACGGTCATCTATCATCATGATGCGTGCAAAGTCCTCAAAATCACCGCCCAGCAAGTATGAAACGAACGCGTTGATCTGGGTGCTCTTTCCGTGGCCACTGGGACCTGTGAAGACAGCGACTATAGTGTTGTTCTTGTCTGCGAGATCTGCGGCGGGAATGCTGGCTTCGAATTCAGCTGCAACGTCGACGATGCGCACTGCGACAGTGTCTAGAAAGCGGGGATCGCTACAGTTACGATCAACGATAGTTGTGTGTCCCAAAAAGAGAGTCCTGTTGCCGGCCTCCTTATCCATATCCCATGGCTTTGTGCCTTTCCGATTGGGGTTGGATAATGTTTGGTGGTTCCTTTCATAGAAGTCTAGCATTCTAGAAGCGACAGAGGGCCAGCGAGGTGTCCGGACAACAGCAGGGATACTCCAACTAGAGAGCCCTATTATCGTCTTGACGCTGAGCATGATTTCATAATCGCAGTCGTCGAACAACGAATCACCTGTGCCGTTTTTCCTTGGAATAAGGGAATCCTCAGACGGATTGAGTTCGAGTTCGATAAATGTTTCGTTGGCTGCAACACGAGGAAGGACACCATCTTTCTCGGGGTTAGGGATAGCACGGTAGCGAATCACGTAAGAAGTTGTCGGAATAGCAGGCTCCAGTTCACCTCCTTGATCTATTTCCCACGAGAGAGCTATTCCCTGTTCTTCAATCGTCAACGTGGGCGCCGCTGGCGCTTTGGGTAGTATGCCAGTAACAATGGTGAATCGATCATTGTAACCAAGTATGATGTCTCCGATGCGAGTTGTCACGAGCTTTTCTTCACCCGGACGATAGGCCTTATCCACACTCGCCACACCAAATATGACTTCTTCTGGGGCACTTGGGCGCAAGCCGATCAGTTCTGCACAAGCTGCTCTGATGCTGTTGACAGTCGGCGAACTCTCAAACCATTCTTGTTCACTTTTCTCTTTCTCTTCTTCATCGCTGTCATAATCACCACTATCGTCGCATAGCTCCATTGATTGCATCTTTTTCTCCAACAGGTGGCGACTTCGATTTATCTGGCCTCCGCCAAATGATAACAGTACTCGCGGGGCAGAAACAGTCGTCAGGGATTCTGGTTTCAACCCGCCTAGATGGTTTTGGAAGCCTTGACCTAACATGGAGGAAACTGTTGACTGAAGAACTTCTAGTTCCTTCTCTTTCAGATCTGCAAACTGTTCTGCGATTCGAACACGTTGTTCAAATAGAGAAATAGCCCTTCGGAGCTCAGAAATCTTAGTACTGTAGTCGGTATTACCGTCCCGTAGTTCTGGCAGGAGACGGCGTGCTGCTTCAGTGAAGTCTGATTCGCCTTCCAAAAAGGATTCCCGTAGGCCGCGTATCTGACCTTTGATCTTGGAGAACCAGTTGCGGAGTACTTGGTGCTGGAGCAACTCATCGAGTCTCAGCCGAGCCGTGATTCCTGTCTTGAGAGCTACAGCTGTTCTATTGACGATACCAGAGTCGAGGCTGCGAATCAGACGGTTTGCATTGCTATCAAGAAGGTCGACAGGAAGAAGCTTATAATAAAGCGTGTTGGTCTGCTTAGCTAGCATGGTTGGCATGTCATTTGCAACACGACGAGCGTCCTCCCAAGTGGACACATTCTCAGCAATGGCGCCACTGTATGAGATCTTGACTTTCTCGCGGTTAGCGTCGCTCACATCCTTGTATTCCAGATTGGCCGAGCCATTAACTGGGACACCGATGAGTGTGGCTTTTAGATCTCCGGCAATCTCTTTTGCTTCCTCTTCTGAGGAAGCAGAGCGAATCAGACTGATAGTTGCGCTTCCGCCCTCGACCACCTCTGCCACAAAATGTGTAAAACGAGGATTATCGAGGGTGCGGTGATATTTCATGGAAGAGAGGGTTTCCTGTGGAATTCGGCGTGTCCAACGGGTAACGGTGCATGATGCATCAAGACGTGCCTCATGTGTAGAAGATTTGGTATCGCTCAGATACTTGGCGGAGCCGGTTGCTTGAATTATTTTTAGATCCAGTTCGAGGGATCCCTCCAAATCAAGGGCTGACTTTTTGCGAGAATCTTCGATGGATGTAGAATAGAAAAACTCGGCATTCTGGACCTTGCTCTCATCCTTGGTCTGCTCGCTGTTGACAACAGCATTGTCCCATAGGGATATGCCGGCGAACAGTTCTGATGTGCGGACGTTGTACAACATGCCGAGTTGCACATCCTGTCCGAGGGCAGGAAGGATTATGCCGTCACCAGAGACGACCATGATGTAGATTGAGGACCTCAACGTTGATAATATTAATGAATGATTGGGATGCCGTCCGGTGTGTCTGTTCTCCACCTATGAAGACGAACAAACCTCGAAAAGGGATTGGACAGATTTGTTTGACTGCGGGAGGGTTTTGAGGAATAATATAAATTAAGGCATCAACCCAATAGAGGGGAATGTGTCATGCCAGGTATGGGTGTTGGAGACAGCACACAAGCACAACACATATCAATCTCCACATGCAGATTCAATAATAACGTATCAACTCATGGACTTGGCTATTAAATGCGGGGCAACAATTAAAATTCGCTCCAAAAAGACAAATGGTTGGACCACCCTAGTTATCAGGACCCAGTACAGTAGTGACGTGTAAATCAACGAGAGGTCTAATTCGCCGATTACTAGCGGTAAAGGCCAAATAATTGGGTCCATTCAGAGTATCCAATGTACTGGAAACACACTCACATGAACGGTGAGAGCAAGCTCGACAAGCAAGGCATTATCTCAAGATTGTTTTTACAGGTCAGGACCACTATAGTAGTCTGGGAATAGCCAAGATTGGTTATTTGATCCACCTTCGAGTATATCTTGGTAAGCTAAAACCAAGTCCTTTTTTTTTTTTTGGTGATTTAGGTCCTCCGGATGTCGCTCGCAGCTCCGGACTGAGACCGGGGCTTGTTCCGGGCAGCCGGATGTGACAAGTCAGGTCTTGGCTATAGCGATCTTGTGAATACTGGCTGGTGGGTGACAGAAACAATTAATCCAACGAACTTGTTTAAATAGCCTAAACCATATGGTTTATTCTGTCTTAAAAGGTCATCGGTAACCAATTCTTCTGACACTCTGAGGACTAATTAGTAGCTGCGAAATTACCTAGAGGATCAACGCATCAATGGGTTGCGGCTGCGATAGGTACTAGTAATATTTAACGACTCAGTAAACAGCAGACGGAAAGCGGTGCCATGTCTTTGAAATAGTACAGAGCATGATCGGCTATCTCTCAGAGGTTGATATGTTAACCGATAAAGATCGGGAGTCTACTGCCATAATACTGTGATGAGATTGGTTGATCATTCTCGATGGATATATGCGCTCGTTGCCATAGGAAAGTTCTAACCACCAGGGTGATCCAGGCTTCCTCTACCAGTTGAGCTTTTTTACAACCCCCCTGACTCATGTATCTCACAAAGTCAGGCATAAAATACCAATAGCAGTGCATCGCCTCTCCTCGCCGATACATGTCTCCATCTGTATTGAGATAGTCGTATATCCCTCCTCTCTAACTTCTCTTTCACCATCCGGGAAGGAACGAGTCGCTTCACTGAGATGGGCACTGACGAGATCGATGTAGTGGGATCGCTGCCACTTGTTGTCGGTAGCGTAGCAGTAGGATAGAAGAGCACCCGTGAAGTAATCGGTAGTCTCTTTATACATCTTCTCCAGAGTATCGTAGAAGTCGATGTGGCGAGTCGTTAGGCCTTTACTGACCCCGTCCCATTCCTGTCCATAGCCTTGATGTAGATGCTTGTAGTAAATCGCGATCTGTCGAGTCTGCCATGTCCCGTCTCTGTTATATTTCTTGGGCTCCTAATAGAATACCCTGTATGCTATGCTATGCCATGTCAGACCTTTGGTGCCTCCCTGTGGCCTGGGGTACTCGTTCACCAAAGAGCAAGGCTGACGTAACCAAGGCGCTAGCATTGGCACAATATCACAAATTTCGTGTAGAAGTCCAGCCTGCTTCCTCTATGTTTCATTACAGTGCTTAACTGCAATTCCTTCGGGATTAATTTCCCAGAGAGTTCCATAAAGCTCATCCCAAGTCCCCACTTGATATCTGGGAGGCAACTTGTCCTGCCTGGCCAGCATGGGGTTTCCTCCCAATATGTCGAACCACATCATGTCCGCCTCGGTAGTGCAAACGCAAAGATGATCGCCAAACTGTGAACTGTGTGCATCGTCCCTGTCGGATATCCTCGTATAATTCAACATGACACCAATTCCCCGAACTGTCGTCGCTGAGAATATATGACCTCCGCCTTGTCCCTCCATGATTCCCTCAGCTGGTCGAAAATCCATCCAGGTCACTCCCGGATGGCATGCCAGAATTGCAATGTCGTTGACTCGTGTTGTTACGTAGGGTCGCACGACATCGGGAGGCATAAAGTCCCAAGATCTTTGTCGGAAATGTATTGTCAGCCATGTTGTGTTGTTTACTCGTTGATCCTGTGGGAAATTTTCAACGACCTCTCGGGCGACTGGCGCTATGCTCTAATGAAGGCCGCTGATAAGATGTATCCAGCATACCAGTTGGTGACTTGCTCAGATGCGCAGGTTAACGTACTGTCAGATCTTTATTTCTATCTAACCCAATAACAAAGCCTTATTAAGGAGTGTTGGACTCACGAGCCTTGCTTAATCTCATGAGTTGCTACGGTTTATGGTCTGGCCTCGAACGTTACAATAGCTGCAGCGTCATAATAGTGCGAAGGGCGTTGGTAGTGTGTTACTAGGGACAAGCAAGTCCCGAGGTGTCAGAAGAATTAGGCGCTAGTAGCCTGAGAGATAAAATCAATTATACAGTTTATGACATTTGGACTAATCTGCTAGACTAGCCATTTTTATCATCCTAGGCCTGGTGGAATCGGTGGTAAAGACGGCATCGACTTGAAAACCAGCCACTTGTGACAAAAACAGGCTTTGACCTACTAAGTCGTTACCCATTCAAGAAGAGTTGCCTACATGTCTGATCATGACCCTTCAGGGAGACACTACCTCGCCAGATGTATTTAGTCCAATGAAATTATACGTTACAGAAAATGCTACAGCGCTTGTTCTGTTTTAACGGTATGTGAATCGATGTCCTGTTGAATGTTTTGTGAAGGCTATAGGGTAACGAGACCTGGGTAATGATCTCTCCACCGTCTGGCGATCCCTGTCATGTTGAGATCCCCATAGATACCCTCCAGATTTGGAATGGACTTGGAGAGCTGAAATATAGCTGCAGATCCAAAACCAATAACGATGTAGATGGAACGCCACAGGCAAAACCAGTTCGACAAGATCGTCGGTACCCCAAACAACACCAATGACAGCTTGGCAGTTTGCGAGCTAGATAAAGTCTCGACCGCTTGGAAGCCTTGCTGTGAACAGCATGTGAAAGTGATCAACTTAAGCTCCACGATCGGCGCGAGATCCATCCATCGCTGCACAAGCTCTGGTGGCTGGAAGGTGCTGACTGATTTTACGACGCGCACTTGAGGTTGTTTAGTCTGTAGCTTCATTACCCCGCTCAATCACGTAGCAAGAGCCTACACTAAGTAGGAATAAACATAAATAAGGCGACAGGCAGTAGGGAAAGCATAGAGGAAGAACAGCCCTTTCTAACCCATCTTTAATTGCGAACTTTACAACCAGCTATTTTCCATCAATCAATATGGTTGGCCGTCGCTTCCTAGATAGGTTGAAGGGCCTCAAAAGAAAAGAAGATGAACTGAAAGAAGAGCGGAACACGTCTTCATTACCAGTCAGTGATCCGCAACCACCCAAGGTTCCTGACACAATTGTGGTTCCAAAGGTATCTCCTGTCGAAAAGCAAGAACCCATCGTCGACAATCAACCACCGATTGCTGACAATGAGCCACCTGTTACTACCGTCGAACCACCTCTTACCAGCAACCAATCAGGGAAGGATGGTGAGCGGGAACAACTTCAGGAACAACTGTGGAATAACGCCTACGATAACCTCCGAGACAGTGGAAATAAGTACATGGTCCAGTATGAAGAAATTCTTACCTCTGAGCTCAAGAAAGACAACCCTGACGCCGATTCTGTTTCACTTGGGAGCTCCCACGAAGAGCGTTGGCGCCAAATGCAACGTCTCGTCGAGATTGGGTTATCCAAGACTGAAAAGGAAGCCAGGGGATACGAGATAGCGAACTCTGGACTCGAGCTCTTTGGTACGGTTAGGGCCCTAGTCGAACCCGCCGTATCAGCCGTTCCGCAGGCTGCGATCCCATGGGTAGGAGTATGCTTCATCCTTGAAGTCATTTCAAACCCCGTGAAACAGCCGGGCGTCCATCGTGCGGGGCTCTCACACGTTCTTTCTCGTGTCAGTTGGTACTGGAACCTGGCAGAACTTCTTCTTGAAGATAATCTAGCAACGAAGGAATACGGCGGAAAGCCAGCATTGATCAAACTACGAGAAGAGCTGCAGCCACTTGTACTTGACCTGTACGAAAAGTTTCTTTCTTACCTGATTGAGAGTGTTTGCTACTTTCACAAGAATCGGGCGCTTGCGTTCTTGAAAAGCGTGGTCAACATAGACTACTGGAACGGCAAGATCAAAGATATTGAAGCCTCAGAGGAGCAGTTTGATAAGCGCTCTCAGCAGTACAATACAACAGAATCCCGGAACAGACTCGAGAGTCTGGTTATTGGCGTGAAAAACATCGAGAAGGCCATTGACCGCCAGACCGAGCAGCAAAAGAAGCTCAACGAGGACGAAGGCAATAGACTATGTCTCCGAGCCATCTACACGACCAATCCACTCTATGATAAGAAGCGGATTGAAAACGATAAGGGTGGACTTTTGTCCCATTGCTATTCCTGGATCTTTCTCACTGAGGGTTTCCAAACCTGGCAACAAGATCCTGATTACAAACTGCTGTGGATCAAGGGGGATCCTGGTAAAGGCAAAACTATGCTACTTTGTGGCATCATCGATCGCCTCGATGAGATGAGTCCGACCTGTATCTCATGCTTCTTCTGCCAATCTACGAGGACCCATCAGAATAATGCTACAGCTATTCTTCGCGGCCTAGTTTGGAGCCTTGCTCACCAGCACCCATCTCTAGTCTCTCATGTTCGCAGCGAATTCGACAGCGCTGGGGAACAGGCATTCAATGGACCGAATAGTTGGGAAATACTGTCATCCATCCTACGGAGGATGATATCAGACAGCGATAATCACGTCCCCGAGGGCACCACGATCGTGATCGATGCACTTGACGAATGTAATAAAGACAACAAAAAGCTCCTTGATCTGATTGTTGAGCTCTGCAGCGATAAGGAATCTCCAGTAAGGTTTATCGTTTCGAGTCGTAACTGGGTGGAGTTCCAAGACGCCTTTACGAAGAAGTCAAGTTCCTTCAAACGGGTTATAATGTCCCTCGAAGACAACGAGGAAGCCAGGGAGTCGATCAAACACGCTGTCGATGCATTTATCAAATTCAAGGTTGAGGAGCTTGAGAGAGATAAGGATACTACAATCGACGCTGAGGTCCATGACATCTTCGCGGAAAAGTCCGGGAACACTTTTCTCTGGGTGGCTTTGGCCGGGCAGAAATTGTTGGACGTCGATTCGTGGCAAATTCTCGACACATTGAAGGGATTTCCATCTGGTTTAAAGGACCTTTACGGGCGCATGATGCAGGAAGTTATGGAGTCCGGCCATGCATCACAATGCAGGGATGTTTTATCAGTGGCGACTCTTGTGCACCGTCCACTATCACTTGCGGAACTGTCTTCCAGTGCTCAATCCCTCTCCCAGCATGCCAATCGACTCGAAGCCCTGCAGAGACAGGTCTTACGTTGCAAAGGGTTCCTGGTTGTCACAGATGGTGTAGTGTCATTTGTGCATCAATCCGCCAAGGACTACCTGTTGGAAGACCCACTCGCCAAGGAATTTGTTTGGAGAGCTTTGACGGAGGAACTTCCATCCAAGAGTATTGCTCGAAGTCACCACGATATTCTACTCGCAATGTTGGAAACCATGAAGAGGACTCTCAAGTACGACATTTATGATCTCAAAAATCCGGGAGCAGATGTGGATGACTTAGACCGAAAGGATGCTGTGGACCCTCTGGCTCCAGTCAAGTACGCTTGTTGCTATTGGGTGGATCATATCATTGGACTTGACGACGAAACTGCGCGTGCTACCATCAAGTTCCTGAAGGAATGTGTCCTCTACTGGCTGGAAGCCTGTTCACTCCTCGGTATTATGTCTGTTGCAGTATTGGCCATTCAGAAGCTACAAAAGCTGGCTGTAAGTTACTATCCTAAATGCGAAGTGTACCGCCTCTAACAAAGTCCTAGGGTGGTACTGAGCACCACGAATTGCTTAATTCATTACAGGACTCCAACCGGTTTGTACTATATTTCAAGAGCGCTATGGAACAATTCCCTTTGCAAATCTATGCATCCGGACTTTTCTTTAGTCCTACTGCTTCATTGGCCAGACAGGCCTTCCGACAACACACCCTTGAGACGACATGGATTGATATACCTATCTCGGAAGATTGGCATTCTTGTGTTCAGACCCTTGAAGGTCATACATCTACAATAACCAACATGGCTTTCTCTGGTAATAACCAATGGTTAGTATCTGCCTCTGAGGATTACACGGTTAAAATCTGGGACGTGGCGACGGGCGTTTGTCTACAGACTCTGAGCACTCTCTATAACGACGTCCATGCGGTTGCGTTCTCAAGTGACAGTGCTTGCCTTGCGGTAGCACATGAGGATTTTACAATTCAGCTTTACGACACTACCGGAGATGAGTTCAAGAAGACACTCACAATCGAAACTACCGGTAAGGTCATGGTTGGTCTGCTGTTCTCACCAGATGACGAATGGCTTGCCTGCTGGGAACGTGCTTATTCCAGGCCAGAGGTTCAGATTCGCGCCGCCAAAACGGGTGATTGCATTTACAAGATTCCAATCGAGGAAAAAATGCTTATCAGACCGGAAGTCCGGTTCTCCTTTTCATCTGACAGCCAGCGTATCCTGCTTGGCTCAGAGCAACCTGGCATCCGGGACATACCTGGTTGTAAATGGGTTAAGTACCCTGAGATCCGTCCGGAACGGCTTTTTACGTCAGCTTTCTCTTCAGATGGAACATGGGTGGGACACGTCTTTGGCGAGCACGGTCATTCGATATGGAGATTCTCTGACACAGACTGCAACCAAGTGGTGGAAGTGCTGAGAGAAGATGGGTACGGTCTACCGCCCTCAGGCCAATATGTAGCTGGAAGACCGATGCCGACACCATACAGGCCTTCAGCCATTTCACACGATGGCAAGCAGATCGCAACATGCACAGAGTACCCTTTTCGTCTCGCGATAGTAGATACTACTACAGGGGCCGTTTCATTTGCAGATCCTCGAACAATGGCGGGAACCGGAACCGGAACCGGAACCGGCCTTCCCAAGACAATGGCCTGGTCAGCCGACAGCCAGTGGCTTGCTGTCGGTGCAACTGACGGTAATGGCCAAATTGGAATCTGGGACCCCAAAGCAGTTAAGGACAGCAGCGAGAAGGATGAAGTTCGCAAACGCATACAAACAGTGGCACTTTCTCCAGATGGTCAAAAGCTTGCCTCGGGTTTCGAAGACGGCACTATCAATCTCATGGATATGGCTCATCCAGGCAACACTTTGCTTACGATTGAAGGTCACAGTTGTTCCGTCCAGGGAATTGTGTTTTCTCCATCAGGAAAGATGCTTGCAACCCAGTGTGCTTTCTTGGTCAAAATATGGGACATCGAAGCGTCTGGGGAATGTGTATATACATTTAAAGCCGACCAAATCGACCTTCGACTGGAAACGGTATTTAGCTGGCCCATGGCATTTTTGTCAGATGATTCACAATTCGCTTTTCGTCAAGGAGAGAATGTCATTGAAGTTCATGACCTGACGGAGAAGAGCATGTATGAGCTTGAATGGGAACACGTTTCGTCGCTGGTCTTCCTGCCTGACAACCGGTATTTGGCAGCTGGAAATATGAACGGCAATGTCAAAGTCTGGGAGTTGCAAACTAAAGACGCCCATGAACGGAAGTTCAAATCTCATGGCTGGTCAGTTGCCATTGCTTGTTCATCTGATGGAAAGGTGTTTGCACACGCAACCTCGACAGGAGAGATTTTCCTTTGGGAAATCGGAGCGGAAGGCTGCCTTTTCCGACTGAAGACCGAATCTCAGGTCGGACAGTTATTTTTCAGCCCTGACGGTAGGTCGCTAATGACGGACCATGGCCGGTTGGTGCCAGAAGGCTGGCCGTCAAACATAGAGATTGAAGGTAAAGAGTGTCAAGCCTATAACGATGAGTATGAAGTTGTTGATGTATCGTTTTCCGTTGAAGGCTATGGGGTCTGTTTTGACGGTGCTTGGCTGACGAAAAATGGTGAGAGGTTCATTTGGTTGCCACCCGAACACAGGCCTAGCTCTAATGCTCTTATTTCGGATGGAGTTGTTATTATCTGTAGTACCTCCAATCAGTTACTGATGTTCGGCTTCATGGTCGATCAAATGAGTCGTTAGTCGGTCGGCCTGTTCGTAACTATTTACAGCCTATGGAATGAACAGCTCTTTACCAACCGTAGCTGATTACCCAACTATTGATTGTGCAGTGTACTCGTTCTGGCTATCATTACAATAGCATGGAAGTTTTACTATCACGCGAGACTTGTATCAGGAGGGATTTACATGTAGATGTGATAGACACAACCAACAGACATGAATGAATGGCAGCACTTAAAAAAGTCGCGCACTCCCGCAGCCAACGTTGTCAATCCTTCTCTCTGACCAATTATCCACATCTATAAACTTGACCATCGTACCAGCATCCTTCTGAATGTTGCGGAAGAGAGAAATACCCAGGTGCATGAGACCATGCATAGCTTCGAGAATGGGTTACAGTTACATTGGGTCTTATCAGAGAACACAGTCAGACGAACCCGGAAACAACACGCGGCCCGATCCATACCCGTCTCTCCTGTATCTTACGTGTAAAAACAAGTTGTTAAAGCAAAAGGGCCCGCTTAAGAGGTCATCCGGCAGGCCGTGGTTCTATCCGCCCAAGCATAATCTGTTCCTCCATAAGCACTCGCTTGGCTGATATGGTTGCAGCGCTAACATCTTCCCGTGCCGCGCGTGCTTCTGCTGCAGTCTTGAACTGCCCAAGAGGTGCGTGAGGGACACTAGACAAGGTAAAGAACCCTGGCACTTCAGTGGGGTAGACTGAGGCCAGGGGACCATCGACCAAAGTCACAGCCGGGAGTTCGGGAGGCCCCTCGTAGTAGAGCAACAAGTTGGCCTCGTATATCACCTGCAGGTCCAGGTCCAGGTCCATGTAATGGCCCCATGTTGCATCTACCAGAAAGTCAAAGCCTTCACCGTCGATCAAGACGCCATCATCCACCTCTTGGATAAGCGCTGTCTTCAAGCGAACGAGACATTGATTTATCAAAGCCTCTACACAGTTATGGAGTTTATTCTCTTGTTGCCGTCGAGTTGCGCGCCTAGTTCATGAAGGAGGTTGGCTCTGACTTTGCGGTATTCGATATTATGAGTGGGCAGAGTTTAGAAGAGTTAGCTGAACTGGCTGCAAAGAGGAATTTGTTTGCTAAGTTCGAAAATGAGAATGAGGGTGATTGATCTTCGTGGGTTTTCAATACATTCAAGATTATTTCATGTTATTATTTATAGATTAAATAGGGATCAAACACTGGAGAGCCATTAGCTAGTTGCATATTGCTATCTGAACCCCTTGACGAGAGCCTTGCGTCGGTGTATCTGCCTGATGACTTTGTTAATGCCACCACTCTCTGAAATGACTTGTATACAGTCTGACTCTATTGGCTGTAGCGTGTTTCTGAGCTCTTGGAGTGCATCTCACATCTTGGAAGTATATCCATGACATTGCTGTTCACCGGGTATATCTATCGCAAGGGCTCAAACTCGCTGCGCTGCCAGCATCCTTAGGAATAGCCCCTGCAGCAACCGCAGACTGGTAGCACCACCGCCAGTCTTGTCTACCTAACTTACCGTCACATTTCCAGGACCAAAAGAACCACCCATCAGACTTCTCAAAAGATTCGGCTTGTGCAGCCCAATAGGCTTTATACCACATTTGTTGTCCATCAACCTTGAACTCGTCCGTATTCTTCAAGGTACTGTTCACTGATAAAGACCATTCACCAACAAAGACATGTCTTCCCATGTCATCTTTGCAGGCAGTTTCGATGTAAGCTTTCTTGTTACTGGCAATCCTATTATCAAAGCTCAGGTATCGGTGCGCATCGAAGAATACGTGCTGATCATCTGGGAGATAGGTCCTTGGGTCTCCTGATCCCCAAGACTTGCCCTATTAGACGTCCAAGTCAGCATCATCATCATTTCCGTTTTCCTCGGAGATATGCAGGGCACTTACCATGAATTGGATGTGTAAACGGTCAGCGGTAGCAACCTTTAGGTAGCCTTCCATAGCTTGGATGCGCTTGAAAGCATTCGGATAGTAATTCTTGATCATATCTGCTGCCTCGGCCTTCCACTTTGCTACATGCACAGGCTCGTTCAAAACCTCGAGCATCCCAACAGTGGTGTAGTTGCCGTTAGTATGGATGCGCTTCGTCATCCACTCAAGGAATCGATAAGCTCGCTCGTAGTTCTCTGGAATATAGAATCCAGGATTTGGCACGGACTTAGGGATAGTCAGTAAGCAAGGTCTGACGAGACTGGATAGAGGATACATACATGACCTGTGAATTGCTCGTTCGGAGAACTAATCCCAGGGCCAGAGTGAAGACCGATAAGTACGTAAATGCCGTGTTTCTTGCACAAGCCTACGATTCGGTCAAGATGCCAGATACCACCACGAGGCCAGTATTCGCCTTCTTGGATAATGTCTTCATACATCCAGTATCCGACAGGAATACGAACAGCATTAAGACCAAGACTTGCAATCTCCTTGATATCGCCCTCTGTGATCCAAGTCTCCCAGTGCTTTTTAAAAGCGGCGTTAGCTTTGGCTTGACCTATACCCTTGACGCATGCCCACTCATCGTTGTAAGCACTGCAGCCCATGGTTTTCCATGAATCCTCGGCCATCCATCGTTCAATGATGAACTGCGAGCCGAGATTGACGCCACGAATCTTTTTGTCGTCTAATAGCCATCGCTCGGTGAGCTTTTCTCCCTTGACCTTAGCAGCCGCTAGCTTTCATCAGTATGGTACTTTTAAGATAGATATTCAAATATTCACCTCTGGACTGTGGAGTCCAGGCACTTGCTGCGCCGAGGAATAGATATAGCAACGAATTAAAAAGCATCTTACAAATAACGACGATGTCGTGAAGAATGAATGGAAGCCCCTCGGTAGTGTGGGGATGAGAAGTTCCGAATTGGTTAAAGACCTAGCTGGTTGTAAAGAAAAAAAAAAAGCAAGATAAAGGGAAACCTTTATGCTATTTTATGAAGCTCGTAGCGTGGTATGATGGTTACGGAAATCTTCCGCATATTACTTCCGTGATGCATATCGATCTCGTTAATATCCCTGTATTCTGCTGCACGAAGGCAACACCCCAGACCCTTTATACTTCTTAGACTGGCCGACCGTTAGGGTCTCCACGTTATGAAACAAAAGAACCTCTACCCTGGGTTACATGTATACCACCTTGTATCCACATGTTTCTAGGATAGAAATACTGTTGGTTGATTCAGGATAGGATCCGAAGTGCGGCTGAAAAATTTAATTCTACACGTCTCCACTCGTAAACTTGTTTATGTGTTTGCATTGAGATCAATGATCCGATAACGATATGCACTCAAGTGGATGATGAACTTTAACTTGTGAATCATAAAAATACCTCATAAGGCTAGGGAAAATAATTGTGTATGGGGCGATACATCTAGAGAAGATGACATTCAATGGCATAACGTAGATTGTGAAAAATGAAAGGATAAACATTGAAGTGGCATAGGAGATAAAGTAGGTAAGATCTACGTATAAACAACACAGGGAACCAACATAGACATAAAGTTAAAGAAAGCGCTTTAGAAGCCTACGCATTCCCGTACTTAATGTTTACAGCCTTCTGATTTGGCTAATTCCCCACATCTTCAACATTAGCTAACTGGGACGTTCCAGCGGATAATAGCAGAGACAACTGCAAACAGCTGCTTGAGGGTTAAGTTTATAAATCCTGGAGTATTGAGACTGGTGCGACCCTCGCCGTTCCAGCACGCAGTGGCGAAATACTAAAGCTTTTTTTACAGCGGCTTTTGCATCCCAGTGGCCTTTACGCTAGCGAGTTTTATTTAAACTCCGCGACAAAACTTGCTAAGCTGGGCAGACCTTTGAATCTGTCACTTTATGGGAGGATAATCAAGATGTAAAGACTGGCGAGCTGCCCTTCAACATGGAAGTTTACTGTAAAGCGCTCTATCATGTAGACAACCTGTTTAGGTTAATTAATAGAGCCAGCAAAGCGCCTGCCCATGCAACTGAGTCTGGTGAGCGAATGTTGGAGACAGCTCTGAACTGGACTGATTGACAACTCAAGGCCTGTTTATTCTTAAAAGACTAAGGCAATGTTACCTAAGCAGAATAGTCGCTTTTCTTAACCCAAGCTACAACTACAGCTCTTAATAGGTCAAGTAAACACACTTCCCTTCCCACCCACCTTCTGTAATGATATGGTAGATAGATAGGCAGAAGTATCCTTCGCTTCCTCCCGCATCCTGCGGCGCTTACAGCCACGAGGAGAGGTTCCTGTGAGCTGGTAGTGCTAGTGACACCAGAAGCAGAAAGGTTAGAGAGAGCAGTGTAAATCCATTTGATGGCATCTTCAAAGATAGTTGTGTCTTGTAGCGGTAGAGGTCTCGTAATACTCCATTCAAATTTAGGGCGTGAGCCGACGCCGCTGAGGATAAAGTCAACAACGAACTTGGCGTTCGTTGGGCTGACGAGTGCTTGTGTGACGGCTGTAGGATCCTTCACATCGCCCCGATGAACGGTAAGATATCGGTCAACGTTAGCCGATGGAACGCCTTTCTGATTAATCAGAATATTGCGCAGCTTGTCCGGACTCCTGATGACTTGTAATCTGTTAGCAAAGGACATGTAATAACTGTTATACATAAGACGTGCAAGCTGTACAATGAAAGCCTTCGTTCAGTGCGCTTGCTAAGGGTGTTGCCACACATCCTCCGGTAGCACCAAAGCAGGCTATAGTTGACTTTCCCTGATGTACCATCGAATTGATTAGTATGGCCAATATTCGTGCATGAGAATGGCAGGTTTGTAGCGTTGAATGCATATCTCTAGATACCCTAACGATAGTTCAGTGCAACTAGTAAAGACAGATCGGTTCATTCGAGCGGCAAAGTCGGACTTTTATAGTGCGCCAACCAAACGACGACACTTTGCAGGTTTTCCATGCAACGCAACGCATGCAAGAGAGTTACATTCAATCACCAATCTCATCCACACTATTGTTAAACAAGTTCATAGCGTTTAACCGCGCTGGTCCTAGCGCGTAACGCACTTGCAGCTAATAGTCTGTACAGATTACTAAAGCAGATTGCACTGAAGTAAGCATTGATCGGCTGGAGGTAAGAATTCCATACACAGCTTGAATTTTACATATCAACATCGAAGTAAATGATTCGGGACGACCCAAGTCCGATTCTTCTCCAGGTCTCACCACCAGAAGGGTTTCGGAACAACCCAACAACTTCCCAAAATCCTTTAGTGTGGCTCGGCATGTCTGGTACCCCGATTACCCAGTACTGTCGGCTTGATTCCTCCAATATGCCGTCTAACGAAGACGATTGGCATGGTGTCACAGATCCCGTGGAGAGGAAAAGGAGACATAATCGCTTGAGACAGAGCCTGGCGTAAGTATTTGCCTGTATCCCTGTCAAGGACAAACGATGTTCTCGTACCGCCTCTATTCATTTCCCAGACCCTCGATTAACGCATCTTTAGGTGCCAGAAAACAGACATCTCGAACTTCGAGCTCACGTCGCGAGTCTCTACCAGGAAGGCTATAGTATGCTTGTCGGTGTTAACTTGTACAGCCATACAAATGTTACACATGACTCGTCTATCACCAAGCCATTCCAAAACACCGATGCCAAAGTCCTCGCATGCGAAATTATATGGCCAGGAATATATTCCCGAGCTCAATATGAGACTCACAAACTCATACTGCCACTGTTGCAGTACTCGACATTCGCTTGTGCGAGTCAGCCACCCCGCCCAATCGCCTTCCCACTCTCCACGGACCGCTGCCTCATCACACTGGTCCAGTACAACATTGTTCGTGCGTTGCTGCACAATCTGTCTAAACTCTCACTGCTATATCGCACGCCATCAGGATGTCGTACTTCATTTGGCGTTTCCGAAATTGATATTATAGCAGCAAACTCCATTTCATCGGATCTCCAAACAACGTCCCTGCAGCGGTCAAGAACTCCTCCTTTCTGTGTTAATGCACTACCTTTCCCAAAATTACGTGATAACCTAATACTTATGGCTGATGAATACGACAGCCATGAACTTCTTCTCGACTTGGGAATGAGAGTTTAAGAGGGTTTCAATGACATAGAACGATGTGGCTTTCTAGTTTGAGGACATCCATGGATTGCAACTTCATGGGAAGTAAGCGAAGGGTTTGTGCAACGATGGGGCTTTTTGTTAAACGGCTGTCCGGAAGTAGTTGATTCGGCGGATCGTTGGAGGGTATTACGGAGCGAAGAAAGACTGGTAGTCAATATATAGAAAGACAAAAATAAAATATTATTATTCCTGCTATAGTTAGATGCGGCTGAATATAGTTTCACTTTCTGAATAGTATACAAGTGACGTTTACTATAAATCATTTTCTCCGGCAAAGGAAATGGTAACTATGAGCATTAAGGCGAAGGCTTTCGACTTTCGGCTTCATGCTTTCAATTTCTGGCAGGCGCTAAGAGATCGTCTCCGTTCCGGTAGGTCGCCTTTGCCTGGGAGAGTATCTTATCGCCTGAGGAGGTTAATGTTATCGAGGCCAGGTCTCGGGAAGCGAGGCATTATGGTCCAGCTTCAGTCAATTAATCACCTTAAGAACATTCAATGTGCAAATACTCTCATTACTTCAAATCAATGCAAAGAAGAGTTATCACTTGATCGGAATGTGATATGTCAATGTTCATCGGCAGATGATGCACACAACCGTCTGCTTTATTCACAAGAGCAAAAAGTACAACACAATGCTATAAAGCAAATGAATCTAAAGAGCCTTGTTTGTTCTAAGTGATCGAGAGGAAATGGCGCGCTATGATAATGAAATCATCATATTCAATGCGCAGAATGCAGTGTCCTGTTAACTTCAGATGTATAGCGTAGTTAGGCCCATGTTCCGGTATTTCTTTCACTAATTTTCAGGCGCTTATATTTCATCAGTACTCCGTAGCATTTCATCTTATCTAAACACCTAACGTACCCACTATAGTCGCGGTCTCCCCGCCCAAAGCTCGCTTGTTGGCCTTCAGCCGCACGAAGCCTCCATATCTCATGCTGTCAATCTTGCTCCACCTGCTGTTACATCATCCTATCCATGCGGAGAACTGACGCATGGTGGTGCAACAGTTAAGTGTCCCAGAGAAAGCTTTTATATTCCGTGTTTCGTACAGGACTCCAAAACAGCCTTGCTTAAGCTTTTCCCCTCATTAACGTCTTGATGAAGGGATCAGACCACGGGGCCTTTGGTGGAAAGCCACCTTATCACACTGAAGTGGTCACTTCAAGATAACGCTAAACAGTAGCTGTGGGGCTGTGTACTACCATATACACCTAGAACGTCTCCTAGAGCTGACGGCTGTGTGTCATCAGTGACTTCTACAACTACTCTGATTGGTATATCAAACGAGGCTGCATGCAATAGCTAGGATTTCTGTCCTGGCAGAGGCAGTGTAGGGGGCGGGGTTACCCCCATAGCCACACTCAAAGATCGGATTGTTACCCCAAAAAGACTGTCGAGTCTAGCATCCGAAGCTTCGCAAACTTCCATTCTAATTTTGTCAAAATAAACAATCTCTTGAGCCCGTGTCTACGAAATCATGGAGGCGATAGCTGCGTTTGCGGTCGCTGGCAACGTGCTTCAATTCATCGAAGCAACTAAGAAATTCACAATCAAGGCCCATGACATTATTAAGTCCGGCAGCAACGCCCTCAAAGACCTCAAAGAGCTGCGTGACACCTCATCAGGGTTACGAGTTGTGCTTGAAGAACTCCAACAAGCTCAAAAGCAAATACCAACTGGCAACACTTTCACTGCAGAATCGGAAGCGCGCATATCTACATTGGCATCGAGCTGCATCAAGGTGGTCGATGAATTGCTTAAGAAGCTTGATGAGATCAAAGTCCACGACAACGGCAGGCGTATGGAATCTATTATGACCGCGTTCAGGGTCATGTGGAACGAAAATGATATCTCTGACCTAGCTTCACGCATTAATGGATACAGAGATCAACTCGGCATCGATATTCTGATTTCCATGAGGTGAATTACACACTTCTATACGTCTGTGGGCACTGGCAACTAACCGATCACCAAGGTCTCATCTTATCAGATCTCTGGACACACAGCAAGCTATTCTGTCACAATTGAAGACGAAAGACAATGACTCTACACGAGATTTCCCCGACTCATTTGGAAGCACGGTTATCAAATACGTCTCTAGTTATGTCCCAGTTGAAAGCCGCGAAGAGGAAGCCATACGTCTTAAGACCGGAATCAAAGACGCCATTCGGAGAAATCCACATTTCAGAGATTACGGTGACATTGTCAAGTCGGACTATCCTGCCTACAGTATCTCAGACTCTAGGCGCGAGGAAGCCGAGGCAAGATTCATATCAGATCTAAGATACAAGGAGATGGATATGAGAGAGGCTACTATTGCAGAAGCATATGAGGACACTTTTCGATGGATCTTACAGACAGATGAGATCCATCGAAGAGACACCAAATTCAGGGAATGGCTATCATCCGAGTCTCAGTTATACTGGATCACAGGAAAGGCAGGATCTGGCAAGTCAACGCTCATGAAGTACCTCGGTAGACTTGACGGAGATACCCAAGGGAGTGACCTCTGTAGAAGTTATCTCGAGACATGGGCTTCTTCTGCTGATCAACTGGTCCTCGCAAGTTTTTACTTCTGGGCTGCTGGTTCCTCCATAGTTGCGTCTCAAGAAGGTCTTTTTAGAGCTCTTCTTGTTCAGCTATTCACACAGAATCCCCAGATCATCCCCAGAGTTGCTACCTTGGAGTGGGAAGAGTACTGCATTTTCAATCAGTATGCCAGATTTGACACAAGAGATCACCAGCTTCGAGCACTACTTTACGAGGCTGTAAAAGCACTAGTACAGCAAGAAAAGGCAAAAGTATGTTTTTTCATCGATGGCCTTGACGAGTATGATGGAGACCCGAACAAGCTCATATCGACTATTCAGAATTTGTTGGAACTCGGCAACATCAAGATCTGCGTGTCAAGCAGACCCTGGCTTGTATTCGAAGATGCTTTTCTACAAGCGCCAAACTTATTATTGCAAGAATACACTCGTCCTGATATTCTTCACTATGTATCGTCACAGCTCAATAAAAACGAGGGATTTGCAAGGCTACAGCGAAGAGACACGCAATATGCCGTCGAGCTAATTAATAACATTACCACAAAATCATCGGGTGTCTTTCTGTGGATTCGCCTGGTTGTCAACTCACTTCTGGCGGGCTTGACCCATGACGATCGCATATCGGACTTGCAAAGGAGATTGAATCTCTTGCCACGAGACCTGGAAGCTCTGTATGTTGCTATAACAGAGTCTTTGGATCCATTCTACTTTGCGCATGCCGCTCAGTACTTCAAATTTATGGCAGCGTGTTCTTCGCCACCCAGTGCCCTCCTCTTCTCTCTCGCTGATGAAGAGGGTTCTGAGTTTGCGTTGGAGCTCCCGGTTAAGCGCTTCACCAAGGATGAGACAGCAATCCGTGTCGATACTGTACGTCGACGGATTAACAGTAGGTGCAAGGGGTTGCTGGAAATTGGCCCTGGTAGCAACGTACAATACCTTCACCGAACTGTCAAAGACTATCTTAACGGTCCAGATGTGCAGTCGCGCCTGGACCAAGCGGTGGGAGACTATGACTGCCATCTACAGCATTGTTCAGCGAATCTCGCCCTCATCAAAGGTTCGTTGGGGCAAGGAAGAACGATGGATCGGCCCAGACTCTGCAGTCTGGTCAAATCCTGCATAGTCGCCGCATCCAAAGTGATGGCTGACAAATCTTCAATGATTCGACTTCTAGATTGCCTCAGTGAGACTTTACAGAAGAATTTACCGGAGGATGAATGTATTTACATTCACAACCTCCTTCCGGATCAGGATGATCTTAGCCCTTGGCTTGAATCTCTTTACAGCGCTGGATTTATTGCTCTAACAGCCCGATTTGGCGTTGTAGACTACGTTCGCGCCAGAGCGTCCAGAGGTGGCATGTCTGTTGACACCAATCCAGACCATTGCGACCTTAGTCAATACCCACTCCTGGATGACATGGCACCCAAACCTTCTTTCTTGAAGAAATTACGAGTTCTGCGAAAGTCAGAACCTATTGTAGTTACAGAGCGGCCATGGCCCCTACTGTTAAACGCCAACTTTTGTCGTCCTCCAGAGCCGGAACTGTATTACTGTTTGGTAGAGATGGGCGCCGACCCGAGCTTTGTTTTTGACTGTTCTGGGGCGACGGTCTGGACTGAGATCCTTGCAACAGCAATTGTCGACTGCCGATTTGGGCCAACTATGAGAACATCATGGGAGAAATGGGTACCAATTTTGCAATTTCTTACCTCGAAAGGAGCCAAGTTTGACCGGCGAGTCATGAACCTGGTCATGAAGCGGTTGTATCGTACACAGACCGGATACATCGATCCTGAACGACTGTTTATCGCATTTGAGCTAGCTTTAACAAAGCAGGAGGAATTGGGATTGAAGTATTTACAGGGCGAATATGATGTGAGACCATTTTCCAAGAATAGCAAGGAAAGGCTGTTGGATGTTTACCAAGCTATGAAAACCTTTTGGAAATAAGTCCAAACATAGGTTTTGTATATAGTCACGAGCCTTGTTAGATACCATACCGCTGCATCGCATGAAAGGACGGACCTTGACAAAGGAGGTGATAATGGGTCACAACCTCCACCGATTGTTGTTATATCAATTTAGAAGCAGTTCAAACCAACCCTACGCAACCTGTGTAACATATACTTGACAGTAAGAATACTTATCCAGCCTTTGAACAACTAAACAACACTGTACGTAGCTCTCTTAGGCCTTAGAAAAAAGACTCTTGAAGTTTCCAGGATTCCTGACAATACCGGTATCGACCGCATTGTTAGATGCCAGGATTTGTTGAACTTGCCGCACCTGTTTAATTGTCATTATACTATTAGAAGGTCTTTCTTAATTGTGGAGTCTTAAACTCTAAGTAGGTCATTAAACACCAGACAGCACAGTTGTGACATATGGTTCACACCACTTAGACTTGAATCTTACTCCAGAGGACAGGAGTATCCATTAAGCAAAGGCTCATGTATTTCTACATCATGTTTACTATCAACTCTCGCAGTGTGTCTGTTCTATGGCACGTTTCGCTCATCACGTCGTCCTCCCTTGCACAAGAGGCCCATATTGTGGTAAGACTTGTGTACTGGTCTAAACTTTGTAGCACTGAGGGTATCTCAGATCTTACATTAATATTTTCATTTGTCCCCACGATCTCCATAACATGTGTTGTCAGGGAGTCAAAGCGCGAGCAAAGTAGCCTTCCCTGCTCCCATCGCTCGCTCAGACTTCGAAGAATGAACATAGTATCCCTTACCATTACCCAAATGTTTAGTGTACGCAAGTCTTCACTGCTCCCATCTGGTCCTGTGTGAAGACTCCAGAAACTGTAAATGGCCATGAGACCGGTCCAATATACCTTTTCACATGCGACCTGAACGTAGAATATGGAATTCGTTTCCACCAAGCGGCGATAGAGTCCGATGAACCCGACTGCACAATGCCATAACTCGATGAGTTCGCTCACTGTCCTTTTAGGAAGTAACCTGCAAGGTCTCAGTAGAAGCATACGACCCATCAGCCATTCGCTTTCCAGAAGAGCCCTTGTCGGTAGCTGATAGCTTGCTTCTTTCCAGTCTGTCAACTCAAGGGAGAGTTGCATGAATACCTCTCGTGCCACATACCCATCGTTGTCTGTGGTCTCATTGAGACGATTGTAAATCTCAGATTGGATCTGCAGGGCGCGGTATCGCTGTAAGTACCCGTGAATTTCAACAGGTGTCGCCGAGATCCCGATTCTGAACGTTGGAAGGGACACACTGATAGCTGAGTCAGATATCTCCGTAGGGCGTCCACATCCTAGACTCATCGACCGGTCGAACGCATAAACGCTCCACCACAGACGACGTCGCGTTTCCAACAAGCTCGTCTCGAACAAATGTGGAGATTGGGGATCCTGGTGCAGTCCAAGATCCACGCACATTCGCATTCCAACGCCGATCAGATACCATGCGTCGAGCAGGGAGGGATTCAAAGTCGCAAATTGTATCAAAAACAAGATGGACTGTACCCCGATAATGTTGCCTGGTATGATAGCAGACTCTCGGAACCCCAATGCACTTCGGAACAGTCTTTCTGCTTGTGCTGATATAACGCTATCTGCACTACGCGAAAGGCTGGAAGTTGATATTGCCAATACTAGCAGGACTGTGAAATAGCTATAGCCGTGGCTGATGGACGAACGATCAAAGTCTTGTACACTTGGTGATAGTATGCTTATTGGGTCTGGCGCACGTTGAGAGTCCACGTCTGGTACAGAAGCTGACGCGCCGGAGAAGACATGTTGGAATTGCACCCAAAACCCCTCTATGGAGAAGAAGGGGAGACGCGGATATAAGTTGTCCAAGTAATGTTTTGCAAGGCTCAAAGCAGTAGATTCTTTAGGTAGGCAAGGCGTTGTTTCAACTTGCTGGGTCTGATAGATAGCAGATGATGAGATTTGGTCAGTTCCTGCGGTTGCCAAAACAAGTGTTGAAAGTGTCGGACCTCCTGTAGCTGACGCGTACGAGGATGGAATGATGGGTAAAGCTTCGATGTCATTAACTAAAGAATCGATCATTGAGCTCTCCTGTGTTTTCGGTGGCTGTTGATGACCTAGTAATTGGACATTTGATGATAGGGACTGCGAGACACTACGTCCGGTCTGTGCTTGAGCAAGTCGCCGCTGAGCATTGGCAATCTTTTGTTGGAGGACTGTAGTATAATCTCTTCCGCGACTTGATGTTTCGTTCTGTAGGGAGCAAGTATCTTGACGGCCAGATCGAACACAGCGGCCGCAAGCTGGAGCAGCTCCATCACACTGCAAATGTTTGAGTGCACAGATAATAAAGATGGACAGATGTAGTCGTACATACCTTGCTCTTTCGGCTTTTACAAAAGCTACATGCCGAGAATACTTGAGATACTCTCAACGATACGTTTCTTAGAGGACCCTGTCCGTCATGGAATGTAGGCTGAGCCATTCCAGTATGAGATGATGCAAGTCACTGGGCTCAGACGATATCCATGTCCCAACAGGTTCAATTCTTCAAAACAAGTTCCACAATAGCTTCGTAT
Source organism: Fusarium camptoceras (assembly GCA_004367475.1). Taxonomy (NCBI): domain Eukaryota; kingdom Fungi; phylum Ascomycota; class Sordariomycetes; order Hypocreales; family Nectriaceae; genus Fusarium; species Fusarium camptoceras. Next base: position 26,676 of record QGED01000029.1, read on the forward strand.
GCGCTGCGGGGAAATTGACGGAACCGCCGTCGGCTCTCGGCTTACGTCTGTGGGTCATCCCAATTTAGGCATTGTCTGATCCTGTCCCGCTGGGATTCGGGATATTGATCGCCGATCCCACCCTAAAGAGCAAGGGCGGATGCTTGCTCTTAATTGTACAACGGCGGTTCCGCCTGTGTAGAGTATGAGAACCAGGACCAGTTCTTGACAATTATATCAGGTGATTGAGTAACGTCGAGGCATCATCAACAGCTTTAAAATACCAAGCTTCTTTGGAGAATTTATAATTAGAAACTCGATTCCCAGTTTCGTCTCCCATTTACGACTTGACCAATAATTGTCATCACCGTGTACGACTATGGCCCCTGCAAGAATATCCCATGACCCTGTTCTTCGCCGTGAGCCAGCAGCTTCAAGTCGCGACCTCCAAGTGCGCAACTTGGATGCAGACCTTTGCGTTTGCGGTGGCGGCTTCGCTGGTACCATCGCTGCGATCGCCGCGGCAAGGAACAATGTCAAAGTCATCTTAATCCAAGATCGTCCTGTCCTAGGAGGCAACGCATCCAGCGAAGTCCGGCTTTGGATTCTCGGAGCGACTTCGCACATGTTCAATAACAACCGCTATGCCAGAGAAGGGGGTCTCGTTGATGAAATACTCTTGGAGAATTTATATCGGAATCCTGAGGGTAATCCGCTGATTCTTGATACAATCCTCTTGGAAAAGGTCAAGCTTGAGCCCAATATCCAACTATTCTTGAACACCGCATTGGTTGGGTGTGATAAGAACGGGGATCGAATCGGCTCTGTCAGCGCGTTCAGTTCTCAAACGTCGCTCAAGTTCAACATACGAGCCGATCAATTCATCGACTGTACAGGCGACGGAACACTCTCTTTCTTGGCAGGTGCTCCGTTCAGGATTGGTGCTGAGAAACGTGACGAGTTTGGAGAACTCTTTGCACCATCTTCAGAGTATGGGCACCTCCTGGGTCACTCTATTTACTTTTACACCAAAGATATTGGAAAGCCCGTCAAGTTCTTCGCTCCATCCTATGCTCTCAAGGATGTTGAGGCAGAGATCCCACGGTTCAAAAGTTTCAGTACCAAAGAAATGGGTTGCAATCTCTGGTGGATCGAATATGGTGGCAGACTTGATACCATTCACGATACTGAGGAGATCAAATGGGAGCTATGGAAGGTCGTTTATGGTGTCTGGGACTATTTCAAAAACTCTGGACGCTTCCCGGAGGCGGAAAACTTGACACTTGAGTGGGTTGGGACGATCCCGGGCAAAAGAGAAAGTAGAAGATTCGGTCAGTATTCATTACCAGTTTTACCGATACAAAGCTAACCTCTGCAGTGGGTCCCACGATGATGGTCCAACAGGATATCGTAGAGCAAAGATTCCATTCTGACGCTGTCTCTTTTGGCGGTTGGTCACTTGACTTACACCCTGCGGACGGTGTATTCTCTGAAGTGGATGGCTGCACTCAGTGGCACTCGAAAGGTAAACTTGATTCATACCCAAGAGGTTACATGCAACTGACATATTCCCAGGTGTCTACCAGATACCCTTTTCCTCCATGGTTTGTACCGAGGTACCAAATCTTATGTACGGAGGTCGTATCATCTCGGCTTCTCACGTTGCTTTCGCATCCACAAGGGTCATGGCGACGTGTGGAGCCAACGCCAACGCTCTGGGGGTTGCAGCCTCGTTGTGCAAGGAGAAAGCCATCGATCCTCTTCAACTAATCCAGAAAGCCGAAATGAAAAACTTCCAACTTGAGCTCATGCGCTGTGGGCAGTTCATTCCAGGCTACAAGCTTCAAGATGCGAAAGATCTTGTCCGTTCAGCTTCAAAGATCGACGGCTCGCCTGCTTTTGAACTCTCGCAGCTCCCAGCCGATGGGCCGCCCAAGGTCTTGGTCAGAAGCCTTGCACAGATGCTACCCATATCTCAAGGACCAGTCCCTAAGTTCTCCATTACTGCCATATCGGTTGAAACTACCAAGCTGGTCGTTCAGCTCCGAGGTTCTCAAAAGCCTTACAATTATACGCCAGAGGTTATCTTGGCCGAGAAAACGTTCTCACTTGACCCAGGTGCAAACGATCTTGTCATTGACTTCGGGATCGAGAATCCTCAGACTCAATACGTCTTTCTTGCCTTTATCCAGAACGATGCTGTTGCACTCTGTACAAGCAAGACTCGTATTTCAGCCCTCATGACGGTTGAGCATGAATGCACACAGAGTCCGCCTACTAACGTTGGCGTCGATGAATTCGAGCGATGGACGCCCGTCAGAAGGCCGATGGGGCATAACCTTGCGTTGAGCGTAGAACCACCCCTCAAAGCATGGGGTGTTGAGAACATTAGCAATGGAGTTCCCCGTCCGACGAAGAGAACCAATTGCTGGGTTCCCTGCTCGAACACATCTGGTAGAAAGATTCTCAACATAGCTTGGGCTAGCCCAGTCGAAGTAAGCAGAGTAATTGTTTGCTTCGACACAGACTACGATCACGCCCTCGAGTCTGTCCTGAGAGGTCATCCGGAGAGAGCTATTCCATTTTGCGTAAACAAATGGCGGCTACTGGACCTTTCCCAAGGCGAAGAAGAACTATACATTGGAGATGAGAACCACATGTCGCGACGTGAAGTGGTCCTTGACTCGCCCAGGAAGGTGACAAATCTTGGAGTGGAGATACTCGAGCTGAATGGAGGCGAGAACGTTCTTGGTGGTATATTTGAGGTTCGCGTATACGAATAGGTTTATGACATCTTGTTCTAGATTTGAATGATTTAGACTACCTCTCTGTGCAATGAACATTTCCTCTCCTAAGCAGCCACATCTTTAGTTGCCACTCCAATTGTTTGCTCCCACAGAATAGCACTGGGTCGTCTGTCCCACTGACAACAGGTTCAATATCTCTTAGTTCCATTCTCCGGAGGGAAAAACCACTGTTTCCGTCTAAATTCTGTGAAAGACATTTTAATCGTTCTTGCCACCAGTGACATGATTTACCATCTACTCTCTCATCACCTTCTTCTCCATTAGTTATAAAGATTCGTACCATACACCAATCTCTCGGGCGCAACATTTTATGGGTTAGCAAATATTCGACAGCGCCAAAATCTTGAGCCCGAATACTGCACATCAGAACTGGTTTCTTCTCTCCGACCTCGGCACTGCTCTTGCGGTTCATTTCCACCACCATAGCAATGAACGGGGCGATGCCAGTCCCTCCAGCAATACAAATCAGCCTTTGCGCACTATCAAGTACGGCGGATGGAAATCCACCGCCAGCTTGGACAACTGTCGCAACCAACGGACCGCGTGGACGTGGAAGTCCAAGAAGACCCGTGACACGTCCATTTCGAGCCATAAGCGAAATGGTCTCGATAACGCCGTTTTCTGCGCATTGAACATGGTATGGAGTAAAGGAAAGACGTCTGTCCTCTTCGGACAGGTTTTGAGGTCCCGACACAGGATCAAGATCTAGAGGCAATTGAATGGTCAAGTGTTGACCAGGACGGAAGCTCCGGTTGAATTGTTGATTGACTTGGACAGCAAAGGTATGAACACTGAGATTTGGCGTTAAACGAGTGGAAGAGACATGCTTGAGCATGTCAGGCGTAGAGTGGGCACCGTTGGTGCCGGTTTTGGCGCTATCGAAATTCATTTTCGCTTCTTTTAATTCGCTCCGTAGATATCAGCTGGCAGAGATTCAGGATCAAGCCTCAAGTAGTCAAGCCATCGATGGGTCGTTAACAAGGAATCTTTACCATACTAAATAAATCGAACCATCAGAAACCATGGAATTCATCCAGCCGTTCAGCCGCACGAGACGGAACCGCCGTGAGGGGCCATAGTGGGCGGCGGAGGTTCCGACTATCATGCTATCGAATACCCACACCGCGGAATCTTTCCAGGAACCTAGTCGATGCCCTCGGCCACAACGCCATCTCCGCGCTTCCCCAGATTCCAATCATATTGATAAGGTTAAAAATGATACCTTCCCCAGATATTTTGCGGGGAATATCTTCAAGCACGAGCATTCAGTCATTCTATCGGATTATCTGAACTTTTCATACTACAATGGCTACAGTTATGGACGCACCACAGCCCAAGATGAGCGCTTGGCTGTTCTTCAGCATCGTCGTCATCTCCATGGGATCAATCTTTTGGGGGTAAGAATCATCTGCGGATCTACTGCTCGCTAAGTTACTGACAAGCTATCAGTTATGATATCGGCATCCTCAGCACTATATATGTATCCCCTGGCTTCAACAAAGCTCTCGATAATCCATCCTCTAGCGATAAGGGTCTCATTACCTCGATTTTCTACGCAGGCCAATTTATTGGCTTCGCATTCTTTGCAGGTCCCTTGAATAATCGTTATGGTCGCCGCTGGGCAGGCTTTGGTGGCGTGTGTCTCCTCTGTGTAGGCGCTGCCATACAAACCGGTTCAGTCCACCTTGCTATGATGGTAATTGGGCGAGTCGTTGCAGGTCTTGGTACTGGTGTGGTATCTACGTCTGTCCCACTCTACCTGAGTGAAATTTCACCTGCCAAGAACCGGGGACTCTACGTTGCTGCAAACCAGGTTGGCATTGTTTCTGGGTAAGTCAAGACCGAATTCTTAAACGCGATCATCTTCGGATTCTAATTATCTTAGAATATCAATTGCTTTCTGGGTTGGCTATGGATACTCCTTCTGGAATACTGGTAATGGCATCGATCTGGAGTGGCGTCTATCCAATGCCATGCAATTCGTTCCCGCCGTTCTCTTTTTAACAGGTGTTCCTTTTATCCCTGAGAGGTATGTCTTTTGCCCATATAAATACATTGTCCAATTCTGGTCTCATCTAATTTCTTGTCAGTCCTCGATGGCTAGTTGAATCGGACCAGATTGAAGCCGCAAGCCGGGCACTCTCCAAACTACGCGGCCTTTCCCCGAGTGAAGTCCAGCCCGAGCTTGACGAGATTCGAGCCAATATCCTCTGGCACCAAGAAAACTCCATCACGTCTGCGCGAGTTTTCATCCAGCAGAAGCCACTATGGTCACGACTCTGGCGCGCGTGGTCACTCGCATTTCTTCAGCAAATGAGTGGCGCTGCTGGCATTAGATACTACCTCCCCACAAATTTTATTGCTGCTGGTACTTCGGAAGAGTTGAGTCTACTTGCCTCTGGCATCGACGGGACTGTCCAAGTGGCTTGCACTGTTGCTGCCATGTTCTTCATTGACAAGCTTGGTAGAAGGCACTCACTCGGGGTGGGTGCCATAATCATGGCTTTTTGTCTAATGGTACGTTGTAAGATTTCCTTTAGGCGATTGATTGCTGACAAGATGGTCCGACAGATCAACGGTGCTCTGCAACTCGCCTATCCCGGCCAGACAAACTCACACGCCAACTATGTCAACATCTTTTTTATCTTCTTCTTTACGGTCGGGTGTAAGTTTTTAGTTCATTCTCCCCCAGAAACACATGTTAACGAGTTTCGCCAACAGACAGCATGGGTTTCGGTCCTTGCGCATGGATCTACGCATCTGAAATCTTCCCAGCAAACTGTCGTTCCAAGGGTCTCGGAATTTCCTCATCTGGTGCATCTCTAGGCTCTATCATCGTGGGTCAAGTCTGGCCAGTTGCTGTATCTCGCATCGGTCCAAAGGTTTATTTCATCTTCATGTCCTTCAACGTTTTCTCTGCGATACTTGTCTATTCATGCTACCCTGAGACAAAGAACAAGACTTTGGAAGAGCTCGATTCGCATTTTGGATCGCTTAATGTTCACTCGGAGGAAGTTGCTACGCCAAAACAGATGCTTGGTGGGGAAGAAGAACGCGTCGAGGCACGCGCGAAGGGCGTTTGAGTGGGGCTAGTTCTGATCAGCATTTGACTAACTCGAGGAATGAGACGATTGATTTCTGACTTATCTTTTCATTAACCATTTGCTTATTTCTTCCATTTACCTAAAATAGTCCATAGTATCGCGTGCAAGATACTGCAGTGAAGGTGAAGATTTTGAGTTGAACTTCTAAGCAATTGATTACTCATTTGAGATGGTACAGATCAATACAAGACAGTTCAGATGAAGTCTCTGGTAGAAAGTCTTACTTCTAAATGTGAACTAAGGGAAAATCCATCTTTTATTAGGAAAATTGATTTGCTTACATCGCTTCTGAGTAGTTGTTTCCAACATGTCCTTTGCTACCCTGTTGCACGCCAGAACACAAGTGAAGATGCAGGGATCACTGACGCCTTGGCTTTGCCGAAAGAAGACATCTTGGGTTGGCCGATGCGGGGAAGACTTCAGGATCTATACCTCAATAGGCTTGGCAAGCGAGAGCGCGGAATGAGTTCCATAATTACTGTCTCCGCACTTGTGTAGACCTCATCAAACTGATGAAACTGTAAACAACAAACACCACAGCCTTCGTAACAACGTTCACCAGTGGAAGACGTTCATTCAGGGTCATTCCCCGGATTTCCCGAAGAGACGGAAAAAGTGGTAAATCAACTCATTAATTTCCTCAACTGGATAGTCCGAGTCATGGATTTACAATCTTTTGTACGCCCATATGACCTTATCCTCAACGCCACACATCTGACTGTAGTGTTCCCGACAGACAATAAATGCCTGTAACCGTTGTAGAAAGCGAAAAGCGCGCTGCGATACGGGTGCGCATCAGGTCTTCATACTTTGCAATCATTTTTGACTAACAACAGGATAGAGATTCCAGCATGCCAACCATGTCAAAACTCAGGGTCGATCTGCGAATATACAGACGGGCGTTCAGGCAGAGTCCACCCAAGGAGTTTCATTCATGAGCTGGAGAGACAGCTCATGGAATTGGAGACACAGATACACAATGCCGAGAATGCGTCGATCGAAGTGTCTCCAGCCACTTCGAATTTGACATCTAGCGACGAAGCCACACAGACTTTCACCACTGGGAGTGGTGAGGGACAATCTACCTGTATCGGGTCTTCAAGTGGTAGGGTAACATCTCTCTTAGTGATAGTCATTGCTAACATCGCCCAGGGATCCACTTGGTTCGATCAGCCCTCGAGTGCGCTCAGCAGGATTACTCGACTCTTGAAACACCATCAGACTCCGCAGAAGCGCGAGCCAGTGCTCCACAGCCACATAAGCATAATGCAAGGGCTGCTTTGCCCCCACGAGAACTGGCAAATAATCTTAAAGACACATTCTTCAGCTGTTATCAAGTTCAGTATCCGATTCTGAAACAGGAACAATTCGAGGAGACCATGTCAAAATTCTACGATGATCATCAAGGCAGTAGCAACATTTCTGACTTGTCACCCGTCGACGTACGAGTACGTTTTATGATCAACATGGTTCTTGCGATTCCCCTAATGTCTATGGCTGGGGACCATGACGAAAGCCATGCATTGTCAAAGAGTCTCACTGCCAATGCCATGGTTGATGTAAACCACATCATGCAAGCAAAGAACGTGCAGTCTCTCCAATGTCTACTGCTACTTTTGTTACTTTCAATAGTCGACTCTTCATCTGCGCCCGTCTGGTATATTTCGGGCCTATGCATGAGGATGTGCATTGATTTGGGATATCATTCCGAAAGGACTATCAACATGTCTTCTTCAGTGACTGCGACCGACACAAGCAAAGAGGAAGAAGTAGATATTAAGCGTCGACTCTTTTGGATTGCGTTTAGTTTTGACAGAACCTTCAACGTCCTGTTGGGTCGTCCTTCCACTTTTGAGAATTTGTCAGTCGATGTCGACTTACCTGGCTGCTCGCTGACGCCTGCGAACCATCAACAGACATTACATTGGCTTGAGCTACAGCGACTGCAAAGCGTCATCGTTGACAGGCTTCATGGCACACGAGCGGCCATCGATAGAAATCGTGCAGAAGATTCAGAACTTGTGCTATCTCAATGGACGATAAAAATGGCGGAAAGTCTGAGAGATTGGAATAGTGTTGCCCAAACGCTTGCTGACCCTTGTGGCTGCGACGTCAATTGGTGGAGTTACTGGCACAGAACAGTTTTGCTCATTCTGTACCGACCGTCTTCATTACGGCCAAGCCTCAGTCCATCCGAGACATTGTCTTGCTACGTGGCGGCGAAAGAGCTCATACAACTATCATTCCTCCGCATCAATGAGGGCCTCGCAGACTTTACTTGGATTGATCTTCACTTCCAATTCATGAGTGGCATTACTATGATACTCATTATATGGAAGAATGTAGAAGCGAGAAACAAGGCTCAGGAGGATTGGGTCTCACTCAAGAGTAGCCTGTTTCAGTGGAAATCGATATTGGAGAGACTTGGAGCTCGTTGGGAACGAATCGGTCGAGCTCGAGAAGTACTGTCTAAATTGGCCGATGCTACGATTGACCTGGTGGAGAAGAATCCTGCAAGATCTACAGGCGTCCTTCAGGGACAGTCTTTGCAAAGCAGGAGAGAAACAAGACGTAGCCAAAGGAACTCGATCGTACAAAGACTTCGAATATTATCGCAGCAGTATCAAAGTCCAGCTGGGTGCCATCAGGATTCCAGGTTACCTTATTCAAACGCAATGTCTGATAGAAGTACCATACAGTTGTGCAACAACATCAACAACAGGAATCCGGAATATCGGGGCCAGGATGTGACCAACACGCAGGGCCTTCCAGAAGGACCTGCAGGGTGGAACTGGACCGACTCTGACACTAATCTACAACAACAGACAGCTGCTGGGTCACAAGCTGTTGGTAATCCCCCGAACTGGGAGGCAGAAGAGACACTCTGGCCATTACTCAATCTATCTGATATCACGGCCGGCACCGATGAGTTGGATCTCTGGGCGTATTTCTCCGCTCCGATGTTGGACATGGAAAATCTAGCCATCCTAAACTTCAACGTTGGCATGAGACCTGATGAGACCCTGAACAATAGCATCCTCAACTTTCAAGGGGATCTCGACCACTTGCCTCCTCAAACCGGAACTAACGGTACTGAGGGGAGTGGTTAGGAATAATAGTAAACCGAAGACTGAGAACGACATAACACCTCAATAGATGATTCCAATTCTACCTTGAGCTGATCTAGTTTCGTCCAGCATTCTAGGGTACAGAAAAAGCTCATAGAGCTGGCGGTTCCTACTTGCATCAGTGCGTATTGTCAGTGATTCGCGCATCTACGGAAACACCTGCTTAATTTACTGGATGATACTAGCCGGTAGGCGGAACCCCCGATGTCCAGCTCAGAATGCGGCCGTTCCGAGAGCTATACTAAGACTAATCGAGAAGAGATTACCGGCCATCGACCCCTGTACATTCTGCTCGCCTAGACGTATCTCTACTGCCTCAACGTCGCGCGGTGGTTCCTCCGCAAAGCATCCCCACCAGAATCTTAATCCCTGTCTACAAAGACGATCGCGAATGCGGGGAGACTGAGGAACCCCAGAACGGAATTGTCCCGAATAGACACTCCATCGACCACTTAGCTCAATTATGTGGAGGAAAAGGAAGAGAATGATGCATATAAACTCCCACAAATCCGTCGTTTTATGCGATTCTGCAGTGCTTCATCCAATTCATCAACATGGCAAATTTTAAGCTCCTTTTCTATCTTGCTGCGCTTTCGAGAGTACATGCTACGGTTACACCCGGTAGCCTCGCTACCATATCAACTGCGGTAGACGTTAACAGCCAGGCTGGATGGTGGAACCCCTTGGATGAATATGGCGGTTATGATTGGCTTGCCTACCTACAAAACCCTCCTGGCGGAAGCATAGCCAACAACAACGTGATGGTAGCCCGTCGCTCCATTTCTGATGGCACCATCTCCCGCGACTGCGTCAAGACTTCTGCTGGTCAATGCGCTGTTTTCGCTGATGACCTTGGACACAACACTCCGAGCATCGCTGTGGATGGTGACGGTTACGTTCATATCTTCACCAGTATGCACAACGAACCGTGGCGGTATTTTCGGTCCGCAACGCCATACAGCAGTACCCTGGTCGATGCCAGCTCTGAAATGCCGGATCAAACCGTCAAGGTCACATACCCTGTCATCAAGCGTGACGCTGATGGTAATTTATGGTTGATGATTCGTGGACAAGCACCCAACGATAACAACGCAAAAGGTGGTTACCTTTACAAGTACGCAACCAACGAAGGTTCTTGGTCACGTGTTTCTATCTGGGCATACAACAAAGGATATTCAGTATACCCAGACGATATCGCTTTCTCGTCGGATGGTGATGTCCATCTTCAGTGGGAATGGAGCAAGTACCCTGCATCTGCTGTTCGACATCAGGGAAGCTACGTACGCTACAGCCCATCGAAAAAAGCCTTCACTTCAGCTTCTGGAGCCACAGTCTCCGTTCCCATCACACAGAACAGCGCCGACATTGTTTATCAGCCATTGACGTCAGGTGAGACGTACAGTGGTGATATCAATGCGTCGCCAGGTCCTGCCTTCCAAAGTGCGAAGATGGCACTCTATGAGCGGCCTGATGGATCTGTTCACATCCAGCATGCATATCGCTTCAAGACTTCCAACACTGGTGGATGGCAGATCCGTCGTGCCACTGCTACATATGGAACCCAGGATCCTTGGAAACGGGAAATACTTTACCAAGACAGTGAGACAAGTGCGGCACTAGGTATCACGCATGACGGTACGACTGCTCGTATTTATTATTGCCGCTTGTCGGGCAGTGCATACGTGCTTGAGAATGTTGGCGGTACCGGCTGGACCAACACAGCTCTTGAACCTGTAGTTGGTAAAAAAGTGCAGCGTCTCCAAGCATTGATGAGGAATGACGGAAGTGACGTTGTGTACCTGGGGTCCCCTACGAACGTTAATTCCACAACTGGAAGCTTGTACCTTATGACAGTTGGGGGGCGAGATTAAAGCAAAAAATAGATAGCTGCTTCCTATATAGTTACTAATACTATCCTAGCTATACTACACTCGCTACCCTATACGTTAAAGTGCTATAAACACCCCTGCAACGGGTGCATGGACGGAACTTGGCAAAGGAATGACCCACCGATCCCAGTTACATTGGCTCGTAAGGGCCACAGACTAAACGAACAACCCTACGATCATCGTTGCATTGACTCGTAAGGGCCACAAACTAAAAGAGTAACCCCGCGCGACCTGCGTGATATATAATTCAGAAGTCCAGGACAGTAACTCGCCCTTTCCCAACCAAACATTACCGCAACATGACTCTCTCCAACCTTACAAAGAAGACCCTGGAAGTTTCCCGGGGTTTCACCTACACTTACTATGTGTCCCCTTCCAAGGCTGAAAAGCCGACGATTATTCTCTTCCATGGTTGGCCTGACTCTGCGAACCTATGGGACGGATTGATGAACAATTATCTTGTACCAAATGGATATGGCGTCGTTGCGCTGGATTGTCTGGGATATGCTGGCACTTCCAAACCTACCGACCCGAAGGCGTATGCCTGGCAGCACATGGCAGCTGACGCGATCGAGATTCTCGACGCCGAAAAGGTGGACAAGGTTATTTCTCTTGGTCACGACTGGGGTAGTGCTATGTGTCAGCGTTTTTACAACTTTTATCCGGATCGTGTCATTGGTCTTGTCATGATCAACGTCGCGTACATCGCACCAGGAGGAAAGTTCGACCTTGAAGAAACGAACAAGACAGCGAAGGAGAAACATGGTCATGGCGTCTACGAGTACTGGCACTTCTTCGCCGCGGAGGATTCAACAGCTATCATGACTAGGAACGTCGAGTCAGTATACAGTGTCGCGTTTGGCGATCCTTATACGTGGCTCGACAACTGGGTCAGCCCAGGCGGCATGCGCAAATTTGTTAGCGAAGGTCGCACCCAACCAACTTTACCATTCACTACTCCCGAGCACAGAGCAGACTTTATGGAGAGATACAGCAAGGAGGGTGGATTCGATGCACCAAGCTGCTGGTACAAGGCTTTTGTGACTAATGTTCAGAGTATGTCAGACAAGAATATTCCCGAAGATGCCAAGACTGTCAACGTTCCGGCATTGTTCTGGGGCGGAGAGCAGGACTTTGTGTGCCGTCCTGCTGCTCTTCAGGACTCGATTGATGACGGGTACCTGCCAGATGTCAAGTCTGTTGTTAGACAAGGAGGGCACTGGGCACTACTTGAGAAGCCGGAGGAGTTTGGTCAGGATGTACTTCAGTGGTTGGAGTCGACCACGTTTGCGAAGTAAATATGGGTCATCGAAAAGGGCGGAATTTGATCGCATATTTGACAATTAGAGTATCTCCCATTGGTAGGGGTGCTTGTTCGGTGCATTGAGTGTCATGACCAGCCACTAGGTTTATGCTGTGGGCATTGTAACCAATAAAACTCAGCAATTACGTCATGCTCAGACTACAGGGTAGTTTCAAATATCTATTGATTTGAGGAGATAACAGCTACGAACTCGTTAACTGTCTTTCTCAAAGTCGCCGATACCTTCTGTTTTGAAGAAGGCTTCTTTTTTTTGTAGATATCGTCCCATGGAGACTTGTGCATGATCAACATTTGACAGGGTTCCATTGTGGTGTTTGTGTGCTTCTCAAAGCTGATGGCCACAGTTTCGTATCTCGATTCTCATCGAGGTACCGATAAGAAAGATAAGATAAAGTACGATAAGATAATACCACTAGCTCAAAACGCCTTAGCTATAGCCATGGGGCTAAATTTATCGGGTGTCCCCGCCCACTAACGTCAACCAGGTGCATGATAGTATGGTCTAAAAAGGGACCGTCATCCCTTGCCATGATCTTTGCCTTGACATGACGGGGGAGGTTCACCTTACAAAAGCAAAATAGGCAGTCTTTTTACCTCGAGGTCTAAGTACATAGGAAAACTTTCAACTTCGACAACAGTGACTACCATTCCTTCCTGGTATCTTCATGCGACCTCATCAAGTACCCAGGGTAACGTGCGTTACGTCTAGCAGGTACAGCCGCAATCCCCTGGACGCGTCCTGCAATTCTTTCCGCAGGCGTAGTTGACATCGTCTGAGCCACAGTCGTGCCAACTGTGACATCCCCTCCAGGGGCCCGCGCCCTTGGACCCAGCAGTCCAACACCACTGGCCGGACGTGCCACACACCTTCCAGCAGAAACGATCGGAGCAGCCGTATGGGGCGCTGAGCTCGCATGTCCTCCCAAACAGAGTTTTGGGAAAGGGTTGGATCTTCTGCCCATTTTCAATAGGAGCGAGAGAAGCACCGTTTTTGGGATCGAGCTCACGGTCACGGCCGCCGTTGGGGTGGTCGGCGCAGAGACGGACCTCGGAGGCCAGGACGCCTTCTGGGAGATCCGAGGGAGCGACGTTCATGACTCCAAGATCACCACAGACCGCCTCGTTTCCCTTGTAGAGGCATTCGCCGGCAGTGACGAGTGGGGTGATGGCTGCGAAAGCCACGGCGAAGAGTGAAGACTTCATGATGACTGCACCAGGTTAGCCTTTCAAGGACGTTGAAAACGGTGAACGGCGGGAACTATGCTTACATGTTCAGATTGAAAGTACAGGAAGATTTCAGAGTCTGTGATGGTGGTGTAGATAGGATTGATAACGGAATACTTTTGAAAGGCTTGGGGGTTGACCTTTTCACAGAGAGAAATGTTGGCGAAAGGAAGAGACAGAAACCAGAAGCAAGGGAGCAAAGAGGAGACTTTATGCCTCTGACAAAATCTGATGATGAGCGGGGTAAGACAATGAAGTTTTGGAAGCATCGCAGTCGTGTTGCTGTATTGGTGTAATTTTGTTGAGGAAAAGCTTAACTGCAACAAAGCTCTTGTACTGGATAGCGAAAATTGTCAAGTCTCAACAAGATATTCTGACCATTCCTCTACCACTACCAGGTGGATGGCTGGGATCAGACCATATATTTGTTCACTCATTAGTCGTCAAGATGTTGATAGTCATGACGTTGGTGGTGTGGTTGTTTTGATGGTGTCGGCGGTGTCGGTCAGGGGGAACTGCGGTGATTTGACCATCTCTCCGATATGTTAAAGCTTCCATAAGAGAAATTGCAACTAAAATTCAATCAACCAGAAATTCAGTTGACCGTGACTTTACCTCGAACGCCGTGTGGTCGTGTTTGACCTTTGCTGTATCGTCTCTCAAATCCACTGTGGTTCTAACAGACCCTTCCGCAAAAGGACACGTCGCTGGAACCACCATGGAAGTACTTGAGTGAGCTGATGTTTCGAATGGACTGTGGTAGGAACGGCAAAAACATAGTCAAGTTACTCCAAGCTCCTCTTGGCAGTCTCAGGCATGAACAGGAAAATGGCAATAAGCGCGATGATGTTAAGTCCAGCATAAAAACCAAAACTCCCAGCAGGGGTAAAAGCCAACAGCATACGTAGGAATGTAAGGCCAAGAACAGCAGCCCAGAAGTTGTTAGTTGCAACAGCCCAAGACATGCCAATCTCTCTGTGGGACAGAGGAAAGACCCCAGCAGAATAAACAAAGGCACAAGGGCCTTCGCCGGGAGAGTAGAACGCAACAAAGGCGAAGATGAAGAAGGAAATCATGCCGAGCTGAGCTGGAGAGGAAGAGGGAATGTAGAAAGACATCCCGGTGCCGAGAAGAGTCAGGAACATAAATGGGAAAGTGGAGATGAGGAGGGTACGCCGTCCCCAGGTATCGATCGTCTTGAGGGCGGGGAACGCAAAGATGAACATGGTCTAACATCATGTTAGCTCGGACTTATCATGCGCATGGGAAGAGGTGGACTTACCATTCCAAAACCCCAAGACACGAGAAGTGTGGTGATATTATTGGCGCCAGCTTGAGTAAAAATAGTTGAGTAAAAGGCGACGATGTTGACTAAGAGGGCGGATTAAACATGATCCTATAAGAAATTGAAAAGAGATGGATGCTTAATACCGCACATCTGCTGTGCAATCGTAACGATTCCTGAAGCCTGGGTAGCACGTCGAATGCGAGGAACAGTGAAGAGTTCAACGGCTCTGGTAAAGAAATTCGCTTTCTCGAAGCCCTCCTCCTTGACAAGCATATCCTCTGCAAGGAGCTGCGAGTGGATATAGTACAAGTCTCGTGCAGCCTGCAGAGGTGTGTGTCGAAGACGAAGGAGAGACTTGTATGCCTTGTTGTGTCGATCCGCGGGAACACGCATCGAAGGGGTCACGGCCGCTGAATACGAAACTATAATGGCAGTCAATGTTCGTGCTGTCATCTTTACGACACAGGCGTTCGTCCCATATGTGACGTCCGGGGCATGTATCGTCAACCTCTCGTCTATCTCTGCCCGGGGCGGCTTTGCTACACAGGGCACCTGTTCAGCGTCCAAAGCCGCGGTTGAGGCTCTCACTCGATGTTGGACAACTGAACTTGGCCACAAGTACAAGGTCACAGTCAACGCAGTCAATCCAGGACCTGTGGACACGGACATGTACCGAGCTGCGAGAGAAACACACCTTGCTCTAATGGAAGAGCAGAATAAAAAGACCCCTACGGCCCCGAGAGCAGGCGCCGAGAACGATGTTGCGGAGATTATAGGATTTATTTGCGAGGAACGATCTAGGTGGATTACTGGAGATGTTCTTTGTGCCAACGGCGGTATGATGTACACTTGAGTCAGAATGCTAGAACAAGACGATAGATAGAAAAGGCATGACTAATACACGAAAGAAACCTCATCTACCAACCGGGCATCCAAGTTCCCCAACCCGGATCCGGTCCTGTGGAATCCGAGCTACCTTGCAACATAATTCCACCAGTGGCATCGAGTAACTCAGCATTCGAGGAAGTCTGGGCATAGAAGGGAAACGGCATGCCGCGTTCACCAAAGAACATCGCGTTCCGATCTTGGGCACCTGTGTCGGGCGCAGTCGGGGCATTGTTTTGCGTGGTCAATTCCCAGATATCCATAGAAGTGTTTTGAACATTCTGGCCGGCGCTTGAAGGCGTTGGTGTCTCGAACAATGAGAGGAAAATTTGTCTTTGATCTGTGATGGTTACTCCGAGACCGAGCTTGTTTCAAGAAATGATGACTTACCTAGCAGTCTCTTCAAGATATCACGGGCATGCAATGCCATACTGTTTGTAGAGCCCAGGTTTCACAAACACTCTACAACTCGGCTCAACTCTCTCTTCCAGGCGGGCGCAAGAGGATGTGCGGGCTCGTAGATGCAACAAGTTGCTTGCACAAAGGTCGCCGTAATCAACCAATACGTAGCATACCAGGCGAGACCCTGCGGTTGTTTAGGTTCCATTTCGATATATCCACAGATAGATAAGTCGAGATAGGCTTAACAGAGATATCGAGACTTTCTTTTTCTTTGATCCTATGGAATAGAATGGGTCTGTTGAGGATGATACGGAGGTGAAACGATCGCCAGATGAGTATTCGCTTGGGAATCTCGAACCATACCTCGAGTACTAAACCTTTGTCAAAGTAAGAGGGAAGGTCCTTATGCCACCGAGAGATAGACCGATCCGGCGTAACGGCTCTGTCGTGACTGGGTATGTGATGAGCAAGAAGCTCAACCTGAACCATGTTGGCGATTTGTGCAAGCCTGGCATGTTGCGCGAGGCAGGATGTCGTGCTGGGACCATCCTTGGGACTGGTAAGGCTTTCCATGTCGACAGCAAGATCCTGGTCGTCTAGATTGGAAGAAGGGCGGACATTAACTCCGACCAACGACGCGGGCGGTCTTCCGAGGATTAATTGAGCGCCGGATACAAATACGAATATGGCCCACCATGCTCGTCTACTGATTTCCATTGTGAACGGACTCGAAGACGGCAAGAAGAATTCACGAGAAAGGCCAATTGCCAAAGCCATACTCCAACCAATTACGATAAGTAAAAAACCGGAGTTGGGTTTGTTTCGCTTTTAAAGAAATTTTAAAGCCGCGACGCCGGACTGAGGCCCGGTGTATCCGACCTTTCCTGGCGCTGTGATAAGTGATCCCATACCATCAGTCGTGTTGTCGAAGTGTTGAGTTTCATCGAACTCATAGTCTTCGGCGTTACTTCATTCAGCTGGGCTAGGGTCGTTAGGCGGCTGATTACCTGCTGGTCCGTACCTAGTCTCTGGAGCTTCTGAAAGCGTACCGGGTCTCTACCTGGGAGGTGGATTTTGACCAGTTGATTCAATTCGCCGTATTTCATCATGAATACTCAAGTGTGGCAGGTGAGAAGCCCAAGCCTTTTCCATGGACGATATCAATTTCTCAGCCTGATTCAAGCGCATGTTAACGGTGTCAGCACAGACCAACCCAGCAATTTCCACCTCACTTGCCTTTGCAGGGTGGTCAGCGATTCCAGAACTGAGCTGTATCTGCATTCGTTTTTGTCCCTTGCACAGTTGGCGCATTTATTTCCACCCGAGCATTGCACCTTGCGACGTTTGCATTTGTTGCAGGCTTGCGTCTTTCGAGATAGGGATAGCCTGTGTGGCGAGTTGCGTTGTGGGCTGCTCATTGCAGCTATCGTGATTGACTTGGATTCAGATGTAGAAGAAAGGACACGATTAGGTACAACGACTTGTGAAAGAGGCGACAAGTCAATGACAATGACCTAACCCGGATTGGGTCTTGGGTATCCTCCCAAGTTATTGAAAGGTCCAATTTTCAACGCGTAGAGTTAAATCAACAAAATGATTGGGTATGGGTTTACTTATATAGATTGGTAACATATTTCGGCCAGACCTCGGTATTCGTAGTTTCGTAGCAGTTAAAACTTAGCGAGCTACCTTCGCAAGGTCTTACTACTTTAAGTATAGTTAATTATCTTTGCTCACAGGCTCTAGGAATGTTTGCTAGAAAAGCTTTCTATATCTTCAAATATTAATAGATAACCGCCTTGTGGTCCTTGAAATCTCAATCCCTTATCTCATTGTATTCTGTAAAGCTACTACGGTTGAGACCACCAGTTCGCAGTTGCTAATGCGCCATTGCTTTCTACAAAGTAGCCTCACTGATAGCCGCGCCATGCTTGAGAAGATATTCGACGATCATAGTGCTGCCTGATGCAGCGGCTGCATCCAAGGCATTGTGAAACGCACCTGCATATAGGTGTAGATTTACATCTGCGCCTCTTTGGATTAGCAAGTTCATGACGTCCCGATGACGGTGCAGTGCTGCTGCTGCAAGAGCAGTCCCGCAATAACCGGCCTGAAGGTTTACATTGGCTCCCTCTTCCAACAGTAGTTGCACAACCTCTATTCGTCCCGTCGCCGCTGCTGCTGCTAGGGCGCTGCCACTCTCTTCATTCATCAAGTTGATAGATGCGCGATTGTTCAGAAGCAATCTGACCATTTCGATATTTGACAGTTCTGAGGCAGCTGCAAGAGCGCTGCCATAAAGCCCTCGGTTGAAATCAACATCTGCACCGTTATCTAACAGTAATCTGGCAACGTCGATGTTTCCATGTGCAGAGGCTGCTATCAGAGCACTACCATAGATCGTAGAGTACGTGTTAACTTCTGCGCCATGCTTCAGGAGACATTTGACGACGCTTATGTATCCCTGCACAGCTGCAGCCGCAAGAGCATTCCCATAACATCCGTTGTAATCACGGGCAAACTCATCCTGGGCTCGGCTGTAGCGATATCGATAGTATCGATGCTCGATGTTCGCGCATGGGAGGGATCCACTGGGCTTATGTGCCGTCTAAATCCTGAGTCGATAGGAAAGCCACGATGGAGGAGGGTTTCACATGTTGTGATCCAGCCAGAAAGTGCAGCCAGCGTTATAACGTTATCGCCAAGGCAATTCGTTAGCCCTAATGGAATCGTTGCGTCATCCAGCCAGCCTTCCATAAAGCTTATTAAAGAAAGGCGGCATGCAGCGAAAAGACCGACATTACAAGGCGACATCTGAGACATGAGGTCCCTGGTAAAAAAGGATTTGAAATGAGACGGCCCAGAATCAAAACCATGATTTACCGCTTGAAACCAACTCCGGAAGTAGGCACTGCTCTCCATTGGAGTGCCAATGAACTCGACTAGCAAATTGGAAAGACCAGTGTCAAATCTCAATCCTCGTTGAGTGTGAATGTGATAAACCCAATAGTTTCGGCAATAATGTTGCAAAGGGTGCTTTGGGTCAAAAATGTCAACCGCTTCTGCATCGTGATGGCGCGCGCTCTGAAGCTCGTCGATAGATCCTGCCCCGGGTTCTTTGTAACTTCCAATCAGCATTCCGAGACAGGCCTTAGCAACATGAAAGTGAGCCTCAAGTATGCTATAGCGGTGTTGTTCAAGGTATTCCAATACTGAGGCATGTGGGAACTTCCACACCTTCTGATGTGCATCAAAAATGAGTAAGTCACTACAGAGGTCTATTAGGAGATCATCGTCAACCTCCTCAGCCATGTAGAACTCTCCATCATCAGATGGAAGACGAATCGCACTCAAAAGCTCTGTACTAGTGAGATATCGTGGAGCACACATAACCCACATTAAAGCACGGTCTGCCAAAGCCTTATCGTATTGGTTGCGGGCCGCGATTTGAGCGTACATCTCGTCATAGGTAGCTTTAAGGTTCAAGGGTAATTTTCCTAGCCGATCCAAGATTGCTGCCTCCGTTAATAGGCCTAAAAGCTGCATGATTTGAAGATATGCCCACTGGAACCTGTGGTTAAGTCAGTAAAAGTTGTCAATGGAGCGACAGCGCCACTTACATGCCGTTGCTACGTATAGTAAGGACTTGCAAAATATGCTCTCGCAGGTCAACGGATATCTTCCCCCATCGACGGTGTGCCGTAATTGCTTCCTGGATGAATGTGCGTATATCCTCCTGGTTGTTCCCATCATGTATCACGATACCAAGATGCGTCTGAAAGGAATATTTGAGATCTCCGTCAGATCGACTTGAAATGAATAGCTTTAAAGGGCGTTTTGAGCGGCGCAACAAGATATCAATAACTTCAAGGAGTTGGCTGCGATAGGTTTTGTCGCACTCATCCAGCGCGTCGAGTATCAGAGTTGTCTTTGGGTAAGAATCTACCAGATTCAGTAGACATATCTTCCACTCATTAAAACTGAGTTCTCGGTCTCTGTAATCTTTTCCAATTGCCGTTTGAAATCCCCTTCCATTCGGGGGCGATCTCGAGGTTGAAGTTAATTGTCGAACCCAGCTTCGAACGGCATAAACCGGCTCCTTTCGTTCGTCTTCATGCTGGTTAAAATAAAAATATGCAAAACCTTCGCGGTCCGAACTGCTTTCGATCGATTCTTTAACATGGTCAATAACCTTCGAGGTAACAAAGGTTTTTCCGGTTCCAACTATAGTAGTCCTTAGTATAGGGCTCCCAGAGAGGGAAAGGGCAATACAAACGTGAGCCCTGGAGCCATAAAATCGATGTGGAGTCACTCTGTTCCCATTCCCTGAATCGTGGGTGTCGTGCAATCCACTCGCAGGTATTGCAAACACGAACGTCTCGAATTGTACGGTGGTGAACTTCATAGGGAACAGTCGATATCCTGTCCAGCATCTTCATTCGTTCAATATTTTCCGTTTGTTCATAATTGTTAAGGAGAAGGCTCCTAAACGCGGCGTATTAGCATTAGTTAGAATCAGTCGAATGTCAGAATCTCACATCTGGTCAACATTCAAGCAAACGCACAGTCCATCCCGAAACTTGGACAAAGTTTGGATGGTGGAGTCAACATCGTTACTGGCTAAGGGCCATTTGAAACGTATTTGAAGCTTCGTTGAAAAAGACTTTTGGTTATCGACATGAAGACTTTTCTTCAGTTTTTTACCCAATCTTTCAAGCTCAGATAAACAATCCTGCAGGGTGTTATTTAATGCCTGGGAGCTATCAAGCCTAGCTCCGACTGAACTATTCAAAAGCCTTTGAGCTCCTTCAAAGATGGTGTTCAAGGTTTGTAGCTCTACTTGCAGTCGCCGTATTTCGTCCTTGGTAGTGTTGGTAGAGGCAAGATATGGAGCGCAGAGAGAAATAACCATCTGAATTGCCTGAATTACAGCAATGAGACTGGCCGCTGCTGATAGCCCGTCCATGGTGTTGCTAGGTTTTGTTACTTGAGCCGTGAAGATACGCTGAAAAGGCTTGGAGTTCGGCCTGTGTCTGGAGTAGTCTCTGCACGAATAAGGACGCGGACGTTTACTTCTCGAAACATAGAGTAAATTACAAGTGAGCGTTGTCAAGTGGGCGATAAGGCATATATATGAGTTCAAGGCTGGCAAGGCTGTGCGCTGTTTTGTAATTTCGTTTTCGGATTTTATCTCAGCCGAAGCCACTATGCCAGTAAAGCCCCTGTAGACGCGCTGACCGTGAACAAACAGGTGGGGTATTTGGTATGTTTGTTCGGGACCAATTGCTGCGCCAGAGCCTAGTGCTGACAGTGGCTTGATTCGACCTATCGCACGACGGGAACAGGAGAAAAAGCAATTCGTATGATGACATTGATGAAATAGTAACTGGTAATTGCTAGGGTGACAGCTATCGAGGAAAAGACCTGTCTTTCACTCTGAGGCCTAGACACCCGGCCAAGGCGTATTTACGACCCCAAATATGGTTCAACTCTTTTGCTTGCTTCTAGAGACAAAGTGCCTGAGGCTACGACAGGTCATTGACGTGGCAGGGAAAGTTGCCTCTTCACTTATACCATGGGCTCGAAGACAAGGGGGAATTGGGCTTGGTCGGGAATGGCGGAAGAAGTACTGATGGCTCTGACGACGGCGCCGGAAGGATTCATAATTCTGACCTTGCTAAATGCGTCACTTGGGTCCTTCGCAACTTGAGTGGTTTTGCAAGCATAGCTCTTTCCATCCTCTTTGCTGCAGACCCTATGGACTTGACTATTTCTACCTCACTAATGTGGACACGGACCAAAAGTGCTACTTCACATCTCCGATACCTTATAATGTCAGGCCTTTTATAGATTCTGTGGCTGGCTCATGACGTGGTTTTCGGCTCCCCAGTGATCATTTGTATCTGTGCGTGGTTACGAATCTCTTGAGTTAGCCTCTATATCTATCCATCTGGACAACCACAACTTACTAAGGACACTATTAGTCATGCACTCCAGAAGCTATGTCTTCCTGAGTGTAGGCAAATGTCGTGAAGATAATGGTCTTGAATCTAGTCTCTACGGGCGCGGGAATGGGGAAATATATAGACCTCCAGATACAAGAAGGCTGTTGGCTTACTGGCAGCTTAAAGATCAATCGCTGTTGAGTTCACCCTCCTACCTCAGCTTATTCCGATTTAATGTATCGCTGAAATTTCCTGAATTAGTACAAAACTGTGATTATCCCCATATTTGTCAAGATACAGTTACGGAGCGACAATAACTACTAATTAACTATATGTAGATACTGGGTTTCACCTGGCTTCAATAACGCGTCTTGCGTGGTTGTGTCTGTCTTCAGCATATCAATGAAGAAGAATAATAGCTAACACCATAATCTACTATTGTATAGGTTAGCTAATATGAAACATACTTTTTTAGTATGTATCTACTCTAAAGTCCATACGAATCAAGTGAGAAGATAGGCTATATCTATTAATTTATATAGCTTTTAAGTAAAGCATTTTCCAAAAAAGGCTATACTAATTATCAATTGGATAGCATGTTCCGTTATGACCAGCACCGACACGCTCATCTGTCCAGCCCAAGGAAGTTCCATGCTCCTTGCATTTGCTCTTCCATTCAGCATCGTCGATTGAATCTCCATTGCAAGTCTCTCCATCAAATGTAGCCTTGGTCGTGTCAGTTGCGTCTCTATTTCCATGCAATAAAATACTCACAGTATCCTTAAACTGCTTGCAGACTTCCTTAGTGATGTCAGGGTTTGTCAACCACCAAGCATCACTGGCATTCTTGATGTGCAGACAGCAGTTATGCTTGCTGTCATCCGTTGGCTCCTGTCTGTAAAGGTGGATTAGCAAAGGTTTGGGCGTACAGAAGGGGTAGGGCATACGCCTGGGCAGCTCCAAGGAGGAAAATAGAAAAGACGAGGGACTTGATTGTCAACATGATGATTGTTGTGCTAGATACTCAATCGAGGTGGTGGATAGTACAAGAAGGGAATCTTGTCGAGTACACCATGGAGGTAGAAAAGCTATTTAATAGTACAGGTTAGACCAGCTATCATCCTAGTAATAACGCGGCAGTTATGCTTTCTGCACTGACCACTTACTAAAGATATCCTCCAATTGGCTATGGCTCTGGTAAGTTCCAAGCTTTTCTCTCCATATTTCATCTTACTCAATCCTACCCTGGCAAACTCTATGACGTTAACTCTTCGCGACTTTCCTCATTGGATACAGGAGTTGCTGACCGCTAAATCAAACATACCACGCCTCGTATTCTGCGACGAATTCCAACAGGAAAATAATAAAATTCAATGATGGTATAGATCTAGAAGAGGCGGGTCTGGCAAGCGCAATGTGCTTAACATCCCTTGATATCCACAAGCTTGGACCTCTATATCATCAATGCCAGTAGCTCAGCTACATTGTCAGCCACTAAAAAACAACAATGTCAGGGTCTTCATGGGAAATATGAATAAAAGTCTTATTCTTGAGCCCTGGATAGTAGTTTTGAGGAGAGATGTATCAGAGCTGAGCAATTCCAATACCCTGTCCAAAGATATATGTAGCACTCACCCTAGAACCATGACGGAAAAGTAAGATCCGCGCAGGGATGGGGGAGCAATGTCATAGACTACACCGTATCCGACTGCAATCGTAGCCTTTTCCGTTAGAGTAAGGTACAGTATCACAATGGGTAACATACCTGCGCCCCCAGTACTCTGCACCATTCGCAGAGCAAAAAGAGCTGACCAGTCGTTTTGAAGTGCTTACCTAACATTCTCTGAGCGGTAGATTGTCATTATCAAGATGTATACCACCCTTCGCCTGGCCTTATTTGCGAGGTCTCCAAGAACAGTTGGTGAAAGACCTGCCACGATCATGTAGGATGTTATAGAAAGGTTGATCCAGTGATGCTGGAGCCAAAGCAGCTGATGCATCAATTGACACAATCCCGTCTTCTGAAGATGAAAATATCCATGTCAAGATGGTTGGGACCGTTGGCGACGACAGATATGACAAGAGGCTTATCGTCGAGCTCGAAAAGAACGGCGTCGACGCTTCAGGCATCGTGACGGTCCCAGATACCCGCTCAAGGATCTGCTTCGTCATGGTTGAGGATCAGACGCGAGAGAACAGACGTCTTCTCACACTGGGAGCCACAGCAACCTGGACAAAGAAAGATTTCCTCTCTGCAGATAGTCCCGGGGGCGGAATCAAGCCAGATCTTGTTGTAGCCCCGATGGTTGTCCACAAGGACGTGGGTGAGACAATTATCACGACCGCTGGTAAAGCAAGCGTTAACTTATGTCTGAACGCTACGCCTGCAAGTCCGATCAATGAATGTCTCTACCAGCATCTGACACATCTTCTTGTCAACGAGTCAGAGGCTGCTATCATATCCGGAAGGGACAGGGACGAATTCAATCAGGACACTTGGCCTAATATCACCGAAGAGTTCCTGATGCCTGGTGTTACTAATGTGGTCATCACGCTTGGAGACAAGAGTGCATTTTACCCGAATGCAGACGGGAGTGGTCTTTGTCCGGCTTTTGATATCAAGGTCGAAGACACTAGTGGAGCAGGGTAATGTTTCACATCATATTTAGCGCTCTCAAATCATAGCTCTTACCATTACTGTAGGGCCACCTTCACAGGGGCTTAGGCCTCTGAGTATGTTCGCCAAAAGGCTCGAGGAACGTGGGGTATCAGAAGTACAGTAATTCGCGCCAATAAGGCGGCTCTTGTTACAATTCAAAGTGTTGGAGCACAAGACGGGATTCCCTGGTCTGATGAGATTGACAATTTGGATGCTCCTGAAAAGCCACTCCATGCGGCCCGGTCTGACTCAATGGCTGGGTTAGGTAGTTGAAAGTGAGTATGGGTTAAGATAGTGAAGCGGATATAGAGTCTCCCGAGCCTGGTATATTACAGACTTCCATATTACTGGCATGTGAAGAAGGCAACGCAGAGTTAGTAGAGGTTTTATTAGCTCGTAGTGCCAATGTTGAAGCCACAGATTCGCTGGGGTGGACATCACTTGTCTGGGTTCTTAATAAGGCCTATGAGGAGATTATCGACCTACCCGTCTCAGTCGAAGTTCCGTCAAAGCAACTATCGGCAGCTTAGTATCATACTACAAGATATACCATATTAAAAGCTGTTGTTAAGACAGTCGTCGTAAGAAGTCTCCTAATATAATCTCCAGTGTTGATATTGATAACGTAAGATAGACGAGAAAGTCTCGCTCCCCGAGCTCAATACAGGAAACCTCCGTGCTGTATCCGTAAAATATCTCTTTCTATATATCCTTGGGCCTGAGACCTGATGTTGAGACTTGACTTGTCTTATTCCATGACGGGATTCCCCTGTGATAAGGGCGTTTGGGTTGGAGCAGGCAGGGACTTGAGTAGCACAAGACCCTTAGATGACCTTGCCGCAAAAAAGAGGACCAAACCCGTTCTTGGTAGCAGCCCACCAAGCCTCATCAATCTTCTTCCCACGACAGAAATTTCCCACCGCTATTGTGAGAATGAGGCCACGATTACCATCACTCTTGCAGTCCCAGGACCATATTTTACAGTTCAGGTTATCCTTGATGCCGTTGCAAAACGCATCACCAGCGACTTCGTTTCCAATATTATTTCCAGTTATGGAGAAGACGTTTAGGTTTTGTCCAATTGGGTTGTCTCCGACAAGATCCACAGCGCATGTCTGATCCCAAGCCAGAGCGGTGGGAAGTGCGAGTGCGAGTAGAGTTGAAGGTCTCATTGTTGAAGACGGTGTTCTTTGGTAAGGTTGTGTAGTGGAATATGGTTCAGGAGTAGGTGAAATTGCTTGTAAAGTAGAGGATGACTGGCTTGGTCTTCTGTCCCATTCTCGATCTTGTTCTTGAGGATCATAAGAGACTTTATAGGCTTCTGTCAAAGTCTATATAGTTGACAAGAGTCCAGTCAACCATTCTCATTGATCCATCATATTTGCCGCCTCGTATAATCCAAGTCGATGGATTCTTCGCGTGAAGGAAATCTCCACACTGCTACGATTTTGACTATTGTAAACCGATCCTGAATCCTTCAGTCCTACTGAATATAGGGCTTGGCCATTCGGCTCCATCCAAAGGAGATGTCATTTGAAACTATAGCCACAATGATCGCTTAGGTATAGGTCAGAGCGGTGGAGGATCGTGTGCCCCACCATCCCAAAGTGACGATCTTCCTTCACAGCAACGATGTCGATCACTGACCTCGGAATTGACCCACTGTGATTGAGCCTCGACCAAGACTTGCCAGCATGTCACCTTAAGAGACCTATTAGGTCGAATCCAGGAAAGACACCTAGGACAGGTATGATCCGACGCGGTAGTCAGATGAAGCGAGGTTCCATACGTGATCGTGAGAGGCTAGGCGCAGGGCGCTATCGTCCGCATCATTTGGCGGAGTCGAAACGCCGGGTTTGGGTAAGCTTTTGAAGTGCATAGTGAACATCAAAATAACATGCTTTACAAACACCTCTTGCTTTCCAGTCAGTACGTTAATGTAAAAGTTTCATACATTACTCGCTAGAACATAGGATGGTTTGACACATATGTAAAGGCTACAGTCGATAACTCGGTACCTACTGTCTAATGAAATCCAAGCAATTTATGAATAGTTGAAACTACCCTAAAGCCTCCCAAAGGCCCTAGTGTCTTCATAATTCGAAGACTTAGTCCCAATTGGGTTTTTATTGGCATTTTCACTACACCTCGCTCAAGACTAAGTCATTGATAGCTCCATAAAGTCTCCCTTACTATTCAAGCTCCAAAATGTACATAAGGCACCCAAAGTGGTGGGCTAGCTACCTCGTCGACGCACAAGACAATATCCCGTCCACCTCTAGTCTCAGCTCTTCTCTTTTCATCAATCGTCCATTTCTCCCTTAACGCACACGTAGTGTGATGTAGTGCTGCGCCGGTTGATCTATCGTGAAATCCACTCTGGCCTAGTACCTTGTATACTCCCGAGCCATGTCGACGCACAGCTCATCATCCACCTCCCAAAGAGTTCCAATGACATGTCTGAAGCCCGATAAGTGGAACGCGCTCATAAGGTGGAGACTCTCATCCGCCAGCTTTTCATCCAAACTATCACCCGTCTTACAAGCGGAAAGGTAAGCGAGGAACGGTGTGTTAGAGCGAAGATTGGTATCGAGTAGGCTTCCTACTGTGAGAGGGTGGTCTTGCCAGTCTTCGAGGTAGAGTAGACCACTGAGGGTCGGACTTGATGCTGCCGTGACCTGCAAAATGAAACGCAAGGCAGTCCTGAAGGGCTGATAATGTCTCGGCTTTCTGTCGCTTTGGGCGTTGAACTGGGAGTCCTGCCAAGTGGCACATCCACTCGACGACTTCGGCTTCTGCATCTGGATAATGCAACGAACTCTGACCTTTCGTCTCGTTCATAGCCACAAGAATAACGCGACTCTTGGACCTGGTATCAATTGCTTTGCTACGTGACCGTCGGGTATCGATGATGGCTTTGATCAAGGACCCGTATGACGATATTACTTTGTTGAGTGTGGACCTGCCACTAGAGTCAAAAGCTTTAAGAACTGGCTCCACTGCAACAACCCAGAGCCAAGATGGCTTGTCTGGCAATTTTGATTGATTCCTAGATGTCGCTCTCGTGACCCAAATGACAGAAACGGTCGTTCAAGTGCTTGCTCAAGTTGATAAGCCTTGTTGGGCGGTTTGCACGATCATCTGGAGTTCCCTTGACGACTTCCCTTGACGTCTTGTGGCATGTTCTGTTACGACCCAGAATGTCCGTCCTGCACGTACCCACAATTTTCTTACGTCACTACCAATGACACAAGGACCGAAGGCGCCCATTTCTGTCCCAACCTCAGCGACCAATCAACGATGGACCGACCGCACGAATATCGGTCCTGGACCGAAACACCAAGATCTCGGTCCAAGAGATACATATTCACTACCAACTACTCTCGTACCTTAGCATAATATAAATATTCTACATTCCTTAGCTTAGATAGAACCCTTTAGCCCGATAGCTATTAATAAGACTTCTTTACCTGAATATGCCTAACCCGCTCTATTTACTATTAAGAGACGTGACACTTCGCAACGCTCAGTACCTACACCTTACACATCTGCCAAACATAAACCTAGTACGGACTAGTTTATCCTTTGGAAAACGACCACCGTCACATGTTCCAGGTCCAAAATAGATCCAGTACTAAGGAATCGATCCCTTAATTGTACGCTGAGAGTGGTCATATACTCCAGAC
This sequence comes from Fusarium camptoceras, assembly GCA_004367475.1. Classification (NCBI taxonomy): domain Eukaryota; kingdom Fungi; phylum Ascomycota; class Sordariomycetes; order Hypocreales; family Nectriaceae; genus Fusarium; species Fusarium camptoceras. Next base: position 54,996 of record QGED01000029.1, read on the forward strand.
GACTGGGATTACCAGAATGACCTTCCTTGATTGCTCGTTTTGCAAATTCAACCGCTTCGTCTAGATCTATGGAAACACCTCGTTGAGAGTGTCGGTCATCTAAATATATACTGAGAGGATTCACTGTTGGTACCAAATTGTGTGCTTCTTCTAGATCATTGGTCGTGGCAAGTGCAACTTATATTCTTGCGAGTTTAATAACTTGTATTTGGGCCTGGAAAGGTTATCCAATTAGATGTGGTTTCTTAATAACCTTTCCATAAGGGCATTATAACTCCTTTGCCTATATATAACCTTTTTTTTTTACCTTACTTTAATATTAAGGTTTAAAGCGGCTATGAAATATACTTTTTTTTACTTTAATTTAGCTTTTCTTTTTCTTCTTTTTATTAATATTAACTATATTATAACTCTAACTTAACTACAATTATACTTTACTATAACTATAATAATACTTAGCTAAGTAATTTATAATAGCTTTAATAGCCTTTATTATAATAAAGTTATAATTATTATCTTTAGTAATATAGCTTAATTGAAAGCTACTATAAAAAGGGATACTATAGGTACCTTTAGTAAGGATATTAATTAAGTATATAGGGTAATTAATCTCTTAAAGTTAATAGAGTTATTGTAAAAGAAGTAGTTTTTTGCTAGTATTAAAAGGGGAAAATTCGGTTAGTAGTAAGGCATTTAGGCAATTTACAATAAAATGCATACGCTAGGAAAGGTTATGCTCTAGGCTATAAGCATAGGTAATGAATAACGATAGGATATTCTGTATCCCCGAAGAATACTTTCACCTACTAGCTTTCACGATAACTTATAACTTTTCAAAGGAGAAGTACCATAGTATAGAAGAATTTATCTACTGGACAATATCGCTATTAAGACGGAAGGTAAAATGGCAGGCAAGACTGAATATATTTCAGCACCATTATAAATTGTAGTTGCGTACAGCTTGGCAGCTGTTGTGAATTACATGTTCATTGTCGTTAGAGTTCAGTGGCTGATGCAACTTGCACACCTGATCTACTGAAAGTCAACCTACTGGAGGTTACAATTGATGATACTTTAAAGAGAAAACTTATCTTAGGCTTGCTTGCTGTTTAGAGATACCCTTGTTGTTTATAAATTGTAGTTAAAAAGTGTAAAGCCCAAAAGGGACTATCTCGATTACTTCAGAAGATCAATCTATTCGTTGAAATTCCAGCTATAGGCTTAAAGCAAGACTGTTAGTATAGATAATGCTCTCGATAAGCGTTCCTGACTTCCAGTTCGGGTAGTCCATGACAACAGTCCCAACACACTGAGAGCGCTTGTAGCCCCCCTTCGCTTGAATGATCGCCTCCAAACTTTGGTTCATTGATACACTACCTAAGTCCTCGGTTGCATAGTTGAAGTTTGAGTCCGCAGGGAAGCCAGTACTATAACTGCTGTATCCAATATACCATACTGGAGCAGTACCTGGTTCCTGAGGGGCAGTGGCCTTGGTAAGAAAGTCTAGAATGTATCCCTTCTTCTTCTGCAAAGCAGTGGGTCCCATGTCATGGAAGCTATAGTTGTCCTCGACATATAGTGATGCTGGGGAACCAGGCTTAATGAGGGGATTATTAACTGCTCCAGCGGCATCTTGTGGCCAATTGTCGTACGCGTTGATTCCATATGGCTTGTTCGGCCCCCAAGCACTCGGTACAGGCACACGCCGAACCAGTTGTATCTTGCCTTTGATCTGATCTAAAGTTGGGATCGTTTCTGCAACAACCCAGTACTGAGCTAGGCTGGACTGAATCAAGGTGTAGAAGTCATCCGATACACATTGGGATTGCGTATTTTTCCCATCGGCTTTCAATTGTAAAATAACCGCTTCAGTTTGATGCGTGTCCAGCCAAGCGTAGAAGAAGCCAAGTACCTTCTTGATTGAGAGACTCATAACCCTGTCACCATGAGTAGCTATCAACGGCACTTGTTCCCCTCTGTTCCTAGCTGGAACATTCTTATAGCTGGCCCGTATATCGAAGTACCGAATTCCAGCATTCAGCTGCTGAGTGATGCTCATATCCTGACAACGTACCAAGCTACTTATGTAGCTACCAGGGACGTCATGCCAAGCACTCGTACAAGAGTCATGTGTTCCAGGAATCGAGAGAGCCGAGATGCTGATGTTCTGATTGACTAGGTTGCTCATCCATGCTTCTGGATCCAGATGCTTAATAGGACGGCGTGACCAGTACGTGGGAGAATTATCGCCGGAGCTCGTGTTCCACACAGCATAGACCCAGGTGTTGAAATAACATAAAGCGGCCTCATTCTTCGTGTCGAAAGGGTTGCCAGAGCCCATAACGATATTCCCACTCCAGGATCCCTTTTCCTCTTCCCAGTGACAAATGAGGTTATGGACGCCACCGTGTGTTTTGAAGCAGATCCATGAACGATCGCCCGTTGGGTTGGAAACAGCACTGATGCCACTATCGCCATATTGACCCGATACATCAAGATGAGAACGAGTCCACGAAGGCGAAGGATCCATTGTCAAGGTTGTTTCTAAAACCGAGCGACCGTCTCCAGCTGCAAGAAACATCAAGCGGACTTTGCCATTGCGAAAATACAAAGCAGGATTGCTTGTGGTTTGCTCGTTGATTTCGTTGTTGTCTGAAAAGGGACCAGGAATAGTATTTGTGCCTGGTAGCGAATATGACCAAACAAAATGATTGGAGTTATCGGTGTTGTATGTAACAACATGCAATACACCCTTGTGCTCGATGGCCGTAATGGGTGAACACCATATTGGACCCCAGGTACAACATTGATTGAACGTTGTTCCATCGTAGCTCAAAAAGTCGCATCCAGACTGTGGGTTGAGCGTGGGATCCGTAGCTTGCCATGGTATAATCGCGTACAAGATTTTGTTGAAGACGACCAAGGCAGATGTATGAGCTTGTTTCTTCCCATTAAGCACACACCAGCTAGGGATGGGCTGCCAGCCATCATCAGACTTATCAAAAGTTGTCCACATAAAAGTGTTATCCGTAACGTTCGCCCAAGTAAGAAACAATTTGCCTTTGTATTCACACATGGCAGGTTTGTGCCGAGTACTAAATCCACCAGCTTCACCCACTTTTTTGGCTTGACTCCATGGTGGTTGAGGATATGTGTTATTGAGTATATCCTCAATAGTAATAATCTTATCAAAGACATCCGTGTTGCGTGGGAGCTCTGCTACAAGCCAGAAAGTAATTAACCAGTAAGTAAGAAAACGATTGAGATGAATATTATTCAGAAGCCAGAGAGGAACTTTGGGCTTAATAAATACTATGATATGCGTTTAATGGTATGCCAGTACAGGATAAGACAGAATGAAATTTGAAAGTATGAATATAGTACAGGGCTGGCTGAAATTCCAATGTCTGGAACTATTGGACTAAAAAGGCTTAGTGAACGAAATAGCTCGCCAATGATCTCTAGGTCTAGCTACGCCCTATAACGCTACGAAATACAGGATACCTTTAAGTCAGTCTGGATGCTTCCATTGAGTGGTAGTGGCGGTCAAGAGCCAGTTAAATCAATGATTCAGGTAGCAGCCAGTCACCTTTTTTCAGCTGAACACTAGCATAACATGACATTCTGCTTAGCCTGGTATTAGGAACGGAAGCAAAGGATTGATAGGCTGAATAAGTTCATTCTTCTCTATGTCTTTCAATCAGGCCATACTTGCAGCTTTCTGGACTTGGAGCTAATCACGAGTCCACGATCTAGGCCCATGTAATCTACATCGAAGGATTTGGCAAGAGTCGCTAGAGAAAACGAGTAAGCCAACCAGTTCCATCTACCTTATATCTTGTAGAGCGCCAAAGCTGGTATGTTCGGTTTGCTCGTTGTAATTATGGACCCCCAGGTAATCTCGTACAAAGGTTAAATACGGAATTCAAACTTCAAAATCATACAATCCAGTTTGGGGGGACCAAAACAAGGACCCCAATCGGTGGATCGCTAGCGAATTTTGGTGTAACCCAAACTGGTCAAGGGCGGTGTATCTTTCCTTCCGAAGCTAGGGAAGAGCAAAGTTCAAACTATTCAAGAGACTGCTTTCGGGCCGCTGCGGTAGACAAACTTGAGTTCAGATCTATCGTAGATAGCTGTAGATGACGCAATCGGCCCCAAGACGTTGGTGAGTACATAAGTACACGGTAAGCAAGCATCCCGGTTGCAAGACCATACAGCTGTCGAGCTCGGTCGGGGTGGTTATCAGCAGTGACACCCAGATGTCCTTGAACATCGGAAATATGAACGTGAAGTTGTTGCAGTTCTGGCTTGTCCATGACAATCAATCGTGCTTTTCGGTTTCTGAAAGTAGAATTATGTGGATGCTGCGGTATTTGTTTGGTTGAAACTTGTTAACATTGAAACAAATCGGACTGGACTCTTGTAGGTTGCTGCCTACAGGGAAATTGCTGAAATGGATTCCAAGACTGACCAGCGGCAAATCATTTGACGCCTAACCATGGAGATTAAGTGTCTTTGTCAAGGCTGCTTACTGCGTGAGTATCGCCAGCCAAAGAGATACGTACTAAATCAGGCTCTGGCGCTCTGTGTGTCTTGCTCAATTGTGTTGTTTTGTCTGCGTACTTCGGGACTTGATTCATCGAAACAGTCAAGTTATATTCCTTAAACATGGCTTCCTGAAAAGTGAGACCTTGTATCCCGAAGGCGTATCTTAGGAAAGTCACAACACCCAGAAAAAGCCTCCTGCATTCAAATTGCCTCTTCGGAACAAGTTCGATCTGAGTCTCCAGGCAGTTTCGACCAATATGCCTACGTTAAAATCAGTTTCCTGGGGTCTTGTCCGTCGAGGAGCGCTCCTCTTACCTCCAATCATCTGACCCAGCTTGTTCCTTTACATCGTTATGGACACCGTGGCCGTGTTGCATGGATAGAAATATCTTGTACGTCACTACAGGATTGCTCTGGTGATTTAAACGGTGCCCATGGTTCATGAGTCCAGTACATCCTTGATGCTGAGTTACCACACCACCATCATTTTCGTAAAAGAGGTTTAGTAAACCAAGGTTCGGCTGGGTGGTTAGTTTCGATTAGGCACATGACAGATCAGCCTTTTCATAGTTGATAAACCAATCAGCCTCGAAAGAGAATCGATGTGTAGTATCTCTATACTTACTGGTTAAGTATCGTATAATACCTAGGAAGAGGTAGTATTAAGCAGTATTAACTTATTATTAATAAATCCTATTGCTTTAGCAGAGATAAAGCATTTATCGGAGTCAAGGAGTTAATTTGAGATTGGCGTTAATACGATGAGGTATTAGATACACGATTGACTAATGGGTTTGGGATAGCGTGGGCTTTTATTGCAAGAGATGAGGGTTCACTGTAAGCATTACTCAGCGGTCTGATTTGTTTGTGTAAATGGACACAGCTTGCGAAGTTACATAATTATACTGGAATAAACGTAGTTATCGTTTTTGGAATGACTGCAACGTCAAATTTCAATAGCCTCCAACACCAGAGGGGTTGAGTCAGAGTATGAATAATACTTCATCCGTAGCTCATTATGGAAGGCTAATTAGTAAATGACCTCCAAACTGTTGTCTGACGTTTTATCAAGCAAAACGTAATAAGTCTTAATACTGTTTCACTTTGGAAAACAGTAGGTGAACCATGTCAGAAGACACGTAAGTTGAATTCATTCTTCTCAGAATGACCCACTATAATACCACCTACTCGTATGTGCCACGTTGAGGACAGAAAATTTTCAAATCCTTACAAACTCAATTCCTGACAACATCTCTGCAAACAACAAAGACCTTTTAATTCACAGAACATAAAACGCAATGCATCTCGATCACAAACTCCCATGGAAGACTATCGCTTCTCATTTTACCCTGGCAAGAGATGGATCAAGTCCAAACTACAACCTTGTAGCTCTCGGATTGTCTACACAAGATGCAGCTCTGGGGCACTTCAGCCGTGTCTTCATTGCGACCATCGATGAGTTCTCCAATACCGAAACATCCAAGATCAACCTCGATCAAGTTAATGGGAAATTATTCTCGGACGATGTACTCAACTTTCCAGAGAACTATTTCGGCCTAGGCCCGCACGATACGAACTCGGCGTTAAACAATCCGTTAGATGCAAAACACCAGGAATTGAAATATTGGAAGGGGCGAGCGTCTACTACCTCAGACTATGGCTCAAGCTATAGCACCGCAGATGGCGACTTGGCCGACGCAGCCAAAATGCTGGTTATTACAGCTGCCGTCAGCGACAGTCAACCCATTCGACGCGAGGCCCTATCCGCTCTTTGTCAACTCTCAGCACATGTTCCCATGTCCGACTTGCGAGGATTGACCTGGGGTCACGGGTTCGGACTAAGTCTTGTTGCTTCTGAAGCATTAAAACTGTATGTGCTATTGAACTTGATAGAAGCAGTTCAGTCTCGTGGTGCGCAGCAGGTCTCACTACTGCGAGTTAAGATATTACTATGTGCTCTGGGCAACTATTCGCTCCAAGACTATGATTATCCTACGCAGAATATCCCGCATCGCGCTTTCTGGCATTCTTTGGGGGTTACAGAGTCTTGGGCCGGTCGACAGGCAGATGGGATCGAGGAAAGTGAAGAACCAGTTGTGGACCCTCTGGGACTTGGGGATGATGAAGTCCATCAACAAGCAAGGATTAATCTTAAAAGGTATTTGAAGGATTGCTTTGCAATTCTGTACGTTTATGACGTATTTCTAAAACAGATTGCAAGTGAAAAAGAGCGGAAGGAGTTTTGGTCATATGAGATTAACAACGTGTTTTTATTTTTATGAAGTGAATGGGAAGACTGTTAGCACGTTAAATCAAATTAGTCACAGTTATTTCTTATAGATCTTGTTACTTGCATAAAAGTAGACTTCTACTCAGTACCTACAGACCCAGAATGTATTGTCTTAAATAAACCATTGTAACTTATAAGCATGGACAGTTTTCTTATCAAGTTTCCGACATAATTGCTTAAAATCACCAACACAACGGTGGACTTCGGGTTTCGGGCTTATGAATGTCTATCTATTACACCTCGCACGCTTGTTGTGGGCTTGTATTGCGGGCTTGCATGGTGGACTTTTACAAGTATTTGTCAGACAAAGTCCGACAGGAGCAATAGCTAGTTCACTCAATTGCTGATCCGTTGATGCCATTTAACAGAATGAACCAAAGCAAGAAAACATATCATAGTTATAAGGTCTATTGCACTACTAAAATCGGAGTTGAGAATCCGACCTCTTCTGAAGCAATCCCTTCTGAAGAAAGCACGATTGGAATTGCCAGTTCCGGAAGTGCTAGTAGGGAAGAGCCCACGATAGCAGAAACAACCGTGTCTACAGGGTTTAATACTTTTAGGTCTACCGAAACCAGGTCTGAGATGTTTACAACGGCTTCCTCAGAGCTTGTTAGTTCTTCAATCATCGCTCAATCGAGCATTTCCTCTATCGACACAAGTGCCGAGACATTGTCATTTACCGATTCAAACCCGTCTACCAGGTCTTCTGAAGGGACAAGCGAGATAGTTTCCATACCATCAACAACAGTTTTGCAGTCTTCATTAGAAACCACTGGATTGACTGTAGAGACTATTGTCACTTCTTCTGAGCTTGTTGAGACTTCAAGTTCAATCATAAGTTCATCGGAGGTGCCAAGTTCAGAGGCCACCAGTGCTGAACAAACACCTCCACCTGTATCAACAACAAATTCAGAGTCTAGTACAGATGCCGCCACTACAGATGCAACTGCCTCAGAGACCTCGACCACCGCAGGGGCGACTATTCCAGACACAACCATAGAACTCACGATGACTACAACTACAGCTGCTATTTCTACAACTATAGGTGAAAATCCTACAACTACAGATGCCATTGCTATAACAACGACAGCAGATATTCCTAAAACTATAACTGGTGCTCCTACATAGCTACAACTGCAAGCGCAGCTACTGCCTGCTGTTTCATAACGCAGTGAGTAAAATACTCCATACAGGATATTTCTTCTTTGTTTAGAGTGATTAATTTAGTGTTAGTAGATTCTATTCTGTTCTCAGCTTAGTGTTGCGCTATTGACTTTATTTTCTCATTCTCTTATCCCCACCAATTGAAACGCTTTGAACCAATTACTCTCCACTAAGCGTTGTTCAATAGTTCGATCACAAAATCGATAGTTCATAGGTCTAGACTAAATCAATTTACGCTGCTATCTACAGATAAAATTAAATAATACAAAAAAGGAGTAAAGGTTCGGGTACTTTAACTAAAGACTGATGTTATAATGGCATTTCCTGTTCCTTAACTTTTTTTTATTCCTTCTTGACTTATCTACTAGTATAAACACCATGAAGCTCTCTCAGCCAGCCCTTCATCTTTTGGCACTATGCCATCTTGCTGCGGCTTCACCATGCAAACCTTCTTCATCCGGCATTTCTATTATCCCCACGACCAGTTCAATCGAGTCCTCAACAACGCTGCTAGTGGAAAGCGGCTCATCTACGGCTACCCTCTCAAAAGCCGAATCAGCCTCTGACTCTACCACCCTGCTATCGACGTCAAGCGCTGAGTCCACGGCTGCACTTGAAGCCACTACAGACTCAACAACCTTGTCCGATGAGAAGACTACTACCGAGGCATCGACCTTCAGTGCTGAGTCTACGACCACACTTGAAGCAACTACAACAACCATCTTAGAGGAACCAACGACGACCTTTCTTTCCACCACCGTCGATCCTACCACAACGACTGCTGAAGCTTCTACTACCACAACATCTCTCCCTCAAGGTCCAATCAATCTTGTCACCAACGGTGGATTCGAGGATGGAACGACCAGCCCATGGGACACGCTTAACGAAAACGGAAATCTAAACGTCGTTAGATCTGGTACACATTCCGGCGACAAAGCCGGTCTCTTCATCGGGGAGGCACCATCATCAGTCGAGGCCAGTATGGGCTTCAAGCAGGATATAGTCGCGTCAGGCCTTGAGGCTGGCAAATCGTACAAGCTATCGGCCTGGTATAACATCTTGCGATCAGACTGCTTCGGTCCAACATTGTCGTGTGGCCATGGATGGCAAAGTCTTCCTTCTGTGACCCAGCTTAACGATGTTCAAGGTTATTCTCAGGCTGAGATAGCATGCTCCTGGACTCAGGACCAGTTGGATGATGGACCCAATATCCGAGTTGAGGGAGATTGCTTTGCCCTGGAGATGCAAATTGACGACGTTGTTCTGGAGGAGGTTGCATGAGGGTAAATGTAACAAAGGACTGACTATTCTGGTTGAAAGAACATGTTAAACACAAATAAAGTAGACTTTAATATTTAAGTACATTGATCCGGTTGCATGAGCAGTGTTATAGAATAGATAGGTAAACAGCCCCTGCTCAAACGATTTTATTTATCTGGAGTGTCTATACTCTATTACGATGGACTGGTTCTCGTATATTATTCATCTGTCTTTTTCAACTTCTCCTATGTTTCGCTTGTTAAGTAGGTCAGTGGCTTCCTCACAACTGCATTTCCGTACATGCGTAGCGGCTTTGCTTAGCTGTTGAGTTGAATGGGTCGGGTAAGAAGTCGGTATTTCATCCATCTAGATTAACTATCTACAAATGCTACTGATTATCAGATATAACCTAGTCTCCGCGATAAAATGTATCTGCATCGATGGCCACATGGCCTTTATCAAGATCCTCCACTTGACTCATCCAGTGAATCTGCTTGCGAGCATTCTCCCGCAGCTCTATGCCAAGTTGGGCCAAGTCTTGGCGTATCCTAACCACGGTCTCATCATCCGCACAGTCCAACTTGTATTCTGTATTATCTTGCCTTCCTACGTCTATCAGATTCCAACTTTGTTTCTTCAGAGCACCAGATATTGTTGACGTTGTTGAAGCAACATAGCTTTCTTCTGTCGTTAACAGGCTGGGGTAGTCGTCGGAATGAGAATGAACTCTGCTTGTCAATGCGGCTTTATGGCTTGTGACGTTATCTGAAGTTTGCCGTTTCCTTTTACTTCGATTCGAGGAAAGACTGCTTGTTGTATGTATATAGGAAGATTTCGAAAGTTCTGAGGTCTGGTGAAATTCAGGCTTAATAGGTGCACAAATGGTGGTTTGGGGTATTGTCGTTGTTGTTGGGGAGCATCGACCCATTTTAGGCAGTTTGTGTGGGGTTTGGCTTTTTGTCATCTTGCAATCTGGTGAACTATATCTTCAAATCGTGATTTCAAGTCTATATCGCTTGCGTGTGAGGGTTTCTCATTAGGCTGGGCGTATTGTGGAGCTGATAATAGTTAAGGTGTGTTGTAGTGCGTTGGAAGTTTATGGAAGGAAATGGTGGCCCTTCTTGACATTTTGTTTCACAGTCTTCGCTGTACAAGAACAGGTCAGTTCTTCCAACATGAACAGTAAGCACGGAACTTGCCTCCCTTGCTACTGGTCGCTTTGGAGACCATTCGATGGTCTCGAACTTCAACTCAGGTGTAAGGCAAGTCCTCCATGACATAGCATCCGAAAAACAGCGGCATCTAGGCCTTAGCCGCGGAAATTATCCATATGTGGTTGGTCCAAATATACCAGGTTGTGGCTTGGCTCTTTTCTTTTTACTTTGGAAGGGTGTCATAAGTCATGATGATTAAATGATTGTTTAATTCTAGATTGGTCGAATGTGCAAATAAATGCTCCGGGCGCGCTGATTGACTGGCGTGTTCTTCCGGGTCTCAGCCACCCGGAGCATTTAGACCTGGCTCCCTTAGTGATGGATGAGCCTAAACTCGCCGACTCGCCTAAGGCAGTAAGTCTAGCGACGGAGCGGGAATACTGAATTGCGGCGGTAGAGATTGTAGGGTAAGCTTGTAGGTTTCAGGAATCGAACCTTGAAATGGTCTCTCATCGATTGAAACAACCGTTTGAGGCTTCCACTCCAGCTGACCGAAAGAGGCAGCAAATAGCAAAAGAAACTACTGTAGCTATAGTGCTGCGCAAGATCAATTTTATTCAAAGGCGGCAAAGCTGCGGACATTTGTGAAAATGCCGAGCACTGCTTCGTGTTTGAATGCCATTGCTTAAACAAAACCTATTCAAGCTTACATGATCACAAATCAATATCCTAGAAATTCTAAAAAGAAAAATCTCATCGATAGAGAAAGAAGGTCTCAGCAACGGGTGCAGAAGGCAAACATTCTATAGTTAAGATACTTCGATTGCTGAGACAACCGATGGCAACTTGAAGGCAAGCAAGAAGCTCCATCAAAGAGCAGCGCCGATCAAAGATGATCGGTCGTCCAGCGAGGTGGATCTGAGCCATGTGATCTATAATGTAGAGTAAGCGTGACAAGCTCCTCCTCACGGGAACAGTGTCATGCTCAATCGAAATATATTTATCTCCGCGGAGCTGGATTTACAGAATTGAATGCTATTCTTGTTGCTATTTAAGAATAAATAGACTTTACGTTTATTAATTTACTTAGGGAATATTACTAATTTTAATCTATTCTTCAAATAGTAAATCACTTACCAGTACATAGCAATAATATCTAAGGGAATTCAATTTCTAACTATATAGCAGTAAGATTCGCTACTTCTATTTGGAAAATAAGCACAACCGCCTTGGGCACTCCAATATCCATTCCGTTGATCTTGATTGCTAAGGAGTAGTTGGATCTGCCGCCCACAGCGCCTTGTTTTCTCACACGCACCGGAGATATTATATTTCCACGTCACACGTACTCGGCGCTTGTCACGGTTCGGAAGGATCGACAACATCGATACTTGCGCCTTAACGCTACGGGTCTTTCAATGTATATTAATGCTCTGGAGGACTTTGCTTCCTCTATTCAATCATTTACTAGCTTGTATTCGTATGAAAAAAAATGGATTCTGAATCAGAAAATGGGAAAGGGAATGAACCCACCGAGGATACGCCGTTGATGGACTCTCACCAGCATCGCATCCCGCCATCCGCAAACAACGCCCAGGACTGTATTCCTTACAATGATTATCACACCATCGACTGGCTTCAAGATCTCATAAAAGATAACCAAAGCAACGACCTTTCCACTCTGCACAGCCGTCGCGGAATTCGCTGTCGCGTTTCTGAACTTTGGGACGCTTCGCAAGGATGGGTAGCAGCATTTGCCATTGGCCTTCTTACGGCATGCCTCGCGGCTGTTGTGGATATTAGTGTTGAGACAGCGGCGGATTGGAAAGACGGATATTGCACCAGAAATGTCTTTCTTAACCGTCGGTCATGCTGCTCTTTCGAAGAATCCTGTCAGGCCTGGAAACCATGGACGGAAAGCTATGTTTCTGCATACACTATCTACGTCAGTATGTCGTTGGCGTTTGGGATTATTGCTGGGAGTGTCACTATGACTACAAAGTCAACGTTGAAGTCTGTTGCTCCTGAGCAGGAACAGTCGAGAACGAATGTAGAACATGCTCCAAGGTCTGGTGGGAAGACAATGTATATGGCTGCAGGAAGTGGTATACCCGAGATCAAAACAGTCCTCTCAGGCTTTTCTATCCCTCACCTTTTCGACCTCAAAGTCCTCATCGTCAAAGCCGTTGGAGCCACCTTTGCTGTCGCGACTGGCATGTGTCTAGGCAAAGAAGGGCCATTCGTACACATATCGGCTTGTGTTGGATACCTCGTCGCCATATGTTTTCCAAAGTATGCCAACAATCAGCGGAAGCTGAGAGAGATGCTCAGCATCGCTTGTTCAGCTGGTCTATCGGTTGCCTTTGGTGCTCCGATCGGCGGTGTTCTGTTCAGTTACGAGGAAATTAGCACCCACTTCCCTCGTCGAGTTCTCTGGCGAAGCTGTCTTTGCTCCGTTGTAGCCGCGGCTGTCCTGAAAGAGCTCAATCCTACTGGAACAGGCAAACTTGTCCTCTTCGAGACGAATTACGGCGTCAACTATGATGCTCTTCACTATTTTGTCTTTGTCATCCTTGGAATCTGCGGCGGTGTGTTTGGTGGTGTTTTCTGCCGTGCCAATTTCCTGTGGGCCAAGTCATTCCGAAAAATATCCATCATTAAGAACTGGCCTGTCTTTGAATTGGCGCTTGTTACACTGGTCACCGCAATGCTTCAGTTCCCCAACATTTTGATCAGGGAAACTGGAGATATTGTCATGCAGCGACTACTCGTTGATTGCAATGACATAGAAGAGGACTGGATCTGCCAACAGGAAGCCAAGCTTACTGGAAAAGGAACATACTACGCGTGGCTTATTTCTGGCACATTCGTCAAGCTCCTTCTTACAACCATCACATTTGGCTGCAAGGTTCCGTCTGGTATCATCATCCCCGCCATGGACGCTGGTGCCCTATTCGGTCGCACGATCGGCCAGCTTGTTCCTGACATCTCACCGGGTGTCTTTGCTATGGTCGGGTCAGCAGCGTTTCTAGCCGGCGTCAGCAGAATGACCGTCAGTTTGGCTGTCATCATGTTTGAATTGACAGGAGAGGTCAACTTCATCCCTCCATTCATGATCGCTATTCTCACTGCCAAGTGGATAGCTGATGCCATCAGCGCTGATGGTGTTTATGATCTGGCTCGGCATCTACAGGGACACCCGTTCTTGGACGCTGAGGCTGCTATCAAGAAAGTCAGAGAGTTTCGAGACGATAGTGGCAGCGCGACGGTAGATATTCTCCTACCTGAACAGGATGCCGTTGAGGACGCGATTGTACCTGTTGGACCCGACTATCGAGTTGCCACTTCAGTCCTTCGCAGTAGATTGTTCAAACTTCAGAACCAAGGCTGTACTGACTCGGGAATTTTATTTATCCACGAATCGGGGATCTGCCATGGATACATTCCCCAGTACAAGTTGGAAAATGTACTGCAGTCGATTGAGAAACGAGATGGCATTCCAGAGCCTTCTGAGGTACATATATTACAGGGCAGCCTAGCGCAGGCTATTAATAGGAGTCCAATATGTATTTCGTCAAAGGCGCCTCTGGAGTATGCAGTAGAGCTCTTTGGAAAGTTGGGCGTTGGCTATTTGGTTGTTACTCAGGAGGATATAGGTACGGTATTAGGCATAGTCTCAACCAAGCACCTATTGGCATTCCTAGATAGATTCAGGTAGTTGTATGCTTAGTAGTAGTCATATATGACTGTTGATTGTACCACTTGGTCATATATCTGGTCTGCTTAGCTTGTGTCATTATTGAACATAGCTGTATTAGACAAACATAACAGGGAGAAATCGTTTTGATATCTTATCTAACCTCTTTGTGTCTACTTCTACTTAGCTTCTGATACCACTGGCTGTAATCTTACGTGTTCTACTTCTGAACACTATCATCTAAGGTAGTGTCAGCCATCATGCATGGCGGGAGTCAGAAGTAAGCAGCGAAAGTGGTACTTGAGTCCTGAGCCTCGGAGGCTGGCTCTCATCCACAATCTCTTGCCAATACGAGGTTCCATCTGATTGAAAGCAGTGGTAGGGTGAAGATACTCCGACCTCGGCGATCTAGGTAGATAATACTCAGCAGTTAGACAAAATGTTACCAGGCATTATCGTCCTTGGGAAACAGGAGGTTACAAAAGTGGAGATAGCGTCATTATTTTATTTGCTGACAGTAATGCTACTCAGCACTCGGAAACATTTAACCTATTTGCGGATGTACATGTAATCAGTCACTATCGAGAGAAACACCGCAATCGGCATGGATAGGCAGTTCTGTCTATGTCGCAATAGCCGTTACATATTGCACCTGGGCGATCTGCCAATGGGATGTGAAAGAATTGAGCCTTGCCATTCTGTGCTCATATGACGTGATCTTAGGGTAGTATTGTAAAGAGGAGACATCGATATATCTAGATACTACATATGCTGTTGATTCGAATGTTTGAGAGTGTGAAGGTTCAGACTGAAAGACTTATTTACTCTCAACAAAATGACACCTGCACCAATTGACCCCAGTATCACAGATGTCGCCCCGCCCATCAAAGACACTCTCGGCTTACCAGACGCTGCCAAGCAACGTCTCGAGAAATCAGGCGTGGACCTTTCTCAAGGATACCCATACCGTCCCTCGCGTCCGTTGTACTTAGATGACGTGTACAAGATTCGCGACAAGCCTCGTGATCACGTTGATGCGGGCGCGCGAGCTGACAAGTCAAAGAAGAGTCTTCTCTCTGCTGCGACAAAAGTCACTGATCTCACGGCGTATATCGGAACCGAGATTGAGGGCTTGCAGCTGAAGGACCTTACCAATCAGCAGCGCGATGAATTGGCTCTTCTGATTGCCGAGAGAAGTGTCGTTTTCTTCAGAGACCAGGATCTCTCGCCACAGCAGCAAAAGGAACTCGGCGAATGGTATGGAGAAGTGGAAGTTCATGTAAGTAACGAAGCCTAATACTGTCATTGGAAGCTGACAATGATAAAAGCCACAAGTACCTCAGGTTCCAGGTCTGCCAGGCGTGAGTGTTCTCTGGCCGGATCTTCAAGCGACAGAGCGTCCTGCCAGTTTCCGTCAGCCAGGAGGAGCATCCCGTTGGCACACAGACTTGGTCCACGAAAGGCAGCCGGCAGGTATCACGCACCTTCATAATGACACTATTCCCTCCGTTGGTGGTGATACACTATGGGCTTCTGGTTACGCAGCATACGAAAAGCTCTCGCCAGGATTTCGAAAGATCATCGATGGTCGACTGGCTGTTTACAAGTCGGCGCACCCGTACCTCGACCGTGATCATCCTGAAGAGGGTCCCAAGTATGTTGAGAGGGTTCATCCTTTAGTCAGAGTCCACCCTGCGACAGGCTGGAAAGCCCTTTGGGTAAACCGTGCAATGACGGACAGGATCGTTGGTCTTGACAAGGCGGAGAGCGATGTTATTCTCAACTATCTGTATGATGTTTACGAGACCAATGTCGACATACAGGTCCGATTTAAGTGGACACCTGGAACCTCAGCGCTCTGGGATAACCGGTGAGTAATTCGTTGATCGTCAAGTATGTGGCTAATCTGTTACAGCATTACTATCCATAATGCCAGTTGGGACTATAGCGGCAGAGAGCCACGACATGGTACTCGTGTAACCTCACTGGCTGAGAAGCCTTATTTCGATGCATCTGCACCGACGCGAAGAGAGGCACTTGATCTCTTGGGGGAGAGTGAGAAGAAGGAACTCAAAGAGTCGGAAGCAAACAGAACATAGCGTCGATAGTGTCTCGCTAACGTAGTTCTTCAGTAGAATTTACTAAGAGATGATAAATCCAATAGCATCAAGGGCCTACCAGCCATTCAGGCCATGAATTAAAAGATTCTTCTCCTTGATCTCATCAACACGGTCCTTCAATTCATCCACGTCCCAATTTGTCCACAGAAATCTGCCCTTCACGGCGTCTGCATCCTTGGAACCAGCTAACCACACACAGTAGGATGCCGGCAAGCCTAGAAAGATGGTCAAAGTAGCCCCAGAATTGTAAAGGTGGGAGACTTACTGATATCATCAACAGCGGGAATTCCGCTTTTAGCTTGCATCGCAGTCTCAACAGCTCCGGGTTGAATACTGAAGACTCGTAGATCAGGATGCTCGTGTTGAACGTATTCCATTATCTTGGCAAAAGCAAGCTTGGATCCCGAATAGGCTGAGTATCCTGGGAGGTAGGGGAGATGTCCAGCTCCAGAACTCATGTTAATAATAGTGTCGCCAGCTCTGCTCTGCTTCAGGAATTCCTTGACGACAATGAGACCTCCCTTGACATTTACTTCAAAAGTCTTCCAATAGTCATCAAGGTCAGAGTCCGATACAGAGCGATGATCATCGAGGTAGCCAGAATTTTGGATTAAAATATCGATGTGACCAAATATTTCAGTGGCCTGTTTGAAAGCGGCCTGAACAGTATCTGGATCGGTAACATCGGCCGTGGCGTAGTGAAAGGTCGTTTTCTTGTTGGCAGACCCTGACAAACTCTTCAGCTCGCTGACTGTCTGTTGTAAGGTTGATTCAGTTCGTCCAGCAAGAAATATGCCTTTTGCTCCAGCAGTGAGGAACGACTTGGCTATCTGGCGACCGATTCCCGAACCACCGCCTGTAATAAAGACCACTTTTCCATTCGCCGATAATTCAGGGTTCTTCTCATCAATGGCCGGATAGGTGGCATGGCGAAGGGTCGGAACGAAGTTGACTGTGTGATAGCCCATAGTTGCAGGGTCTTTATATGTATCTATTGGTTGGTTGATAATAAACTTCTTTGCTGTTGATGCAAGAAGAGAGAAACTGAAAAGATTGCGTGCTACAGTAAGCCGAATCATATGGGGATGACCTGCGGAACTGACCCCCGCAAGCTTGGCTTCCATAGCTGTCTTGATCTTAAAGAGCAAAAGCCCTGATACAATGCAACCTTCTTGTGAAGCGAGCAACGCCCAGGAGATATCCCTCCCTGAAGGATTTAGTCGATATGATGTGCAGGGCGTTTATCCATACACGTTGCGTTGAAACAAACCAGTTACGCGAATCCGTATCCTGACCAACTACATGAATCAGCGAAGAGCAGAAGACCCACCGTCTTGCAGCAATCGATTCAAAAGAGCCAATACAATACCCTTGAAGTGTAGCAGTCTCCATAATCTGGCATAGGACTCTATCCACGTGCTTCGAACTTTCTCATTCCCAAAAGTCGGGTTTTATTCTATCTTACTATAACATACGAATGTTAGCTCTGTAAGTTGATGGATACGAAGATACCGTTGTAGCTGCTTCTGCCCGTGGTTCAACAATGGGGCATCTATTTTCTCCACTAGGTACCTCTTAATAAGGTTCCCATCTTGAACCAAACTTTTCAAGCAGCATGACTCTGATGCTATAGTACGTATGTAGAAGCTCAATAATAGTAAGGGGATCTATCTCACAAGGAGAGTCATTTTCTATGATGTTCCTGTTACTATGCAAATGTATCCTACACCAAAAGCACAATTCCTCTTATCTGTCTACATGGAGTCGCTTTTGATCCGTCTGCAAGCCGGCTTTCCTAGATGATTCCGCTCACATTTCTCTGTAGACGGTCCTTTATATCCTGCTCCCAAGGCCCCTGCTGTTGCACATCCTTCCTTCTGATTGTGTCGGCTAAAGTAACAAAGTCTTGGCCCCATATATCACTTGCGACTGTTTTATCTAGGACACACGTGAAGTGGCCCTGTGGGATACGAGACGCGTTCTTCTCTATCCATCTTGTAATCTTTGTTTGCTTCACTGTGATGCCTGTACATATCAACAGTAACAGACACGGTACATTTTCCCAATGGTCTAATTCTTGCATATCCTTGTCATGAGATGTGTCGTTCATATTCTTATGCCAATTAGACTCTATCAACGTCTCCATGGCATCTTCAAATCGAGCACTTTGCCCGGTCTTGACCTATGAAGTGTCAACAGCAGGGTCTAGCCACCTCAACATGTAATCGACATACCTGAACAGCGACAAAAAGCTTTTCTGTGTTCTGAAACTGCCCGTTGACCAAATTCCGATCGGCGTTAGTATTTGATATTGGAGGCTGCCTTTTCAGGATAAAGATGAGATCCGGACCAGCATTAATATCTGGGAACATGAACGTCGGAGTGGATCCTGGTCCCTCCAGACGAAACTGCTTCATCCATCTCCAAATGGTACCAGAAGTCTGATACTCAAAGACAGTTGGAACCTCCGGTAGCGCATAACTATCAATCGTGACAACTGTCCCCAACATACTGGCCTCGTCGTTGTCTGTATTCAGCCGTATGGCTTTGCCAAACTGCTTTAACAAGACTCCACGACGTTTTGCTCCATCCAGTAGATCTGGTAGAATAGTGCCGTCGTAAGATTGACGTCTTAACAATCGGTCAAAAGACTATTCTTGATAAGTATTTCTTTGAGATCCTGACAACGGCGACAGGCAATTCGTGCGAGACTCACCATTGCAACAAACCATTCGGTAGCCTTTCCGAACATTGATCGAACCTCATGATCGTCTTGAGTATGAATGAGCCACTGGAGCATAAGCTCTTGATACTCTTCATCTCCCTCCGTCCGCAGATAGTCCATAATAGCATGCACAGCAATGGGCTCAGAAAGAATATATTTCATCATTTCGCCGTCCCGCTGAACCAAAGCAAATCCGTGTGTTACCAAATCTGCATGACTCTGTTTCAAGAATATTGTCGGTGTACTTAGAAGCTCTGCTCGAATCGCAGCTCGGAAGAGTTCTTGAAGTAACTCTGTTTTGTCCGCCGCCTTCATCTTCCGAATTTGTGACTTGAGCGCTCCCACTGCTCTAGTGCTTGAGCTGATCTTGGCCTGCTCTACAGATGAGCGGATTGAGGCAAGACTATAGTTCGTTGAAGCCCAAGACGTAGAGGACATGATGATCTCTTCAATATAGTTTGTAGACCACCTATATCGACCACGCTGACCGAGACTACAAGATAAAATGAGACTTCTCATGTATAGCGTTCCAAGAGCCTTATGCAGGCTAGCCGATGACTCAGCAAAGGGAAAGGCTGGTGACAAAGGTTGTTCAAGCTCATGTTGGATCAACTCGAGTAGCTGGTCTGGATGTAGACCGCCGTAATCTGCGAATAGCTTGAGAGACATTTGTCTGGCTTCGTCATTCTCTGGTGACTCGTTAGAAAGACTGGGCCTTACCAAGCACAAGACGAGGAATACAGCGACTTCTTCGAAATCCTCTTGATCTAGAAGCTCCGCGAGATTTCGGGGCATCGAGTCTTTGTAGGTTTTAAGATCCAAGGCTAAAACGAACTTGCAGACTTTTCCCAGAAGTCTCAGGATATTCCGGAAGGGAAGAATACCCAAGGGCTGATGTAATATTCTACGCAGATCGCAAAAGTCTGTGCTCTGATCTACTGACAGAGCGAAAGGGCGACCGCTTCGGCTCATCAATGGTATATGAGGACTACCAGCGTCTTGTATCATGTTGTGCGCATTCTCGAGTTCAGTAAGCACGCCTGTCGTATGCTCTTCATATAGTTTCCAAAAGTCTTGATCGCTAGCAACCAACGGAAACACGTCGTGAAAACGAGGTTCCTGCCATCCTCGCCATGGGTCTGTGTCCCAAGTATCTTCTGAACAGCTGCTAAGCGTTTCTTTCAGTTCTTTAAGCCGCAGAGAAGTTCCTGATATCAATAGTACTGGGTAAATCACTGGCATACCATCTTCCATCCAGCCTAAACCGGTTTGGCCTTCCTCTCTGATCTCGTCGTGTTGTCTAACGAGTCCAAAGGCATCTGGATTCCAGTCTGTAGCTAGTATATCGTGTAGACCCAGGCTTGCGTACAGATCTCTAAACATAGACAAGGATTTCGCGTCATCAAGGGCAACCTGCGCTTCATCAAAGCAGTGGAATAGGGTACCATTGAAGTACTCAGACGGAAGGTCTCGCAGGAGGGCGTAGCAACTTGGTACCATATAACCAGGTATGTTAGTATGGATTGCGATGTTCGTATCGACGGATAAGTACAGCGGATCAGATAATCGGAAAAGTCTGTAGAGTGCGTCGAACGGGTCGTTGATTGCACAGTTGATCTGAAGTGAAAGCCATTTTCCTGGTGTTTCTTCAGGATACTTGTGCAAGAACTCATAGAGAAGGGCGCACCGAGCAGCAATTATAGGAAGGGAGTCTTGAATGTCTCGCGATGGCCAATGTGGATCCATCTGGGGGTGATCTTCAAACATTGTCAAAGTGTCTCTCGAAACGGCATACCTCCGAGGCTCGACGACGTCAGTGGCGATCACACTTTCTCCTCCAGGCTGAAGATTAGGTGCTACCATATAGAAGCCCCAACGGTTCTGCAAAAGCTGGAATATATGACGAGTCTTTCCTGTGCCCGCAGCCGAAAAGAGTACTTGGACCGAATATGGGTTATCTGTTCTCTCGTCATCATCGGAGACCATGTCCTCCTGCAGAAGCTGTAGAACTTCCGAGTTCATACGTGTCGAGATGATATGGTCGGGTGTGGCTGAAAGCGCGCTGTCCAAGTAAACCCAGGCCAGACGTCTCCATTCATCATCGATATATACCATCAGACCGTATTCGAGAGGAAGAACCATATTGAGGTGACAAGGTTTTAGTGCCCAAAGTTCAGCTGGACAAAATCGTTCGTATATCAGCGATCAATTACTTCTAACGACCAAAGCGGATTACCTACCAAGGTTATGGTGACATAGCCAATGATGGTACTGATGTAAACAGGTTGCTAGATTGTGGAAACCTAAGCCCCTGTATCGTGGATGCCAGAATTTTAAGGTTGTGTAAAAGTCATTGAGGCTCATGAACTTCACTCCATCTGTTGAATACCATTTAGAAGCAGACCCCTCTGGGTGTTGCTCATAAGTCCTCGAGAACCCGCTGCTAGGATTAACCAACATATCGCAGAGGACTTTGTACTCATCTGGTATCATCCCTATCGCCTCCTATAAAATTGGGCCCAGAGACAGACGAGAGTTTGAAGCATACAAACGGCCGTGATAAAATTCCTTATCGTTGAGTAGATGTGGCAACAGCGTGTGGAGAGAAGCCTTGCCGTCACCGGGTACACCGTATGGAGGTGGCGTGTACCGTTGAAGGCGTTCCTGGTAGCGCGTGATAAAAAGCTGACGGCACAGCTCCCTATGACCTGGTTTTTGGCAGTTCATCTTGCATACCTCGTCAATGATGTTTCTAGGACGTTCGACTACGGCATCGGTGAGTCATTTTAAATATCTTCCATGTAATATGCGACAAGGGTTCTTCCCCCTCTTGTTGATGTTGAACCAACATCTTCTTGGCATGGTAACGGTAGAAACAGCCTTCTTACTGGTTCATTTTATTCGTTACTATCCACTTGAGGAGCCCCACAACTATATAAGGCAGGACGCTACATTGAGCCTCAGTTGTCAAAGTCAGGCGACTCTGTCTATTGGTATTTGCTTATATTACCAAGAGCAGACACAAACAGAGAAACTGTCACATATGGGGAGACGATATCGGATAACGCATTAGAGAGGGTGTCGTCTAGACAAGGGCGACAAACATCTGCTTGGGGCATATGTGATGGAAATCCTCGTCCATAGGTCAACGCGGTAATTAACCTTTGAATCCATAGATACAGCTGCTAAGTAAAAGATAAAAAACTTAGCAAGGATGGCAATTATTGAAAGGAACTTGAGACAAGACCTGGGTGATCTGAAATATTGCCAAAACTTGGTTACCCTGGAACGCACCTCAAATCCGGGAAACGCACTGCGCTAGCTGTTTCCTCAATGTCACATAACTAGATAAACCAAAAATAGGTATAGCTTAGATCTGCTACTGAAAAGAGGGGAAGTTGTAGGCGGATGACTTCGATTATTCAACAATTCACACGATCTACGATTTGACAAAGGTAGACCAGCTCTGCATTGACTTGTTGATCATTCTTTCTTAGCACAGCCTGGAAGTAGATTTCAGGAATTATAATTTAGCCCGGCGAGTTCCCAAAGGATAATTTAGTATCTCAGAGAATTAAAAAGCATAAGAGAACAGGCTAAACTGATTTCATGCTACTATCAGAAGCCGCCCTGTAACACATGCAAGCCGAAGATGGATGACGTGGTTTCCCCGCTTCCCATGCAAATCACGCTTGTTTATAAATACTCAAGCATCTGCCCCTGTCTTTGAACACAAATTATCAATCACTTTAACATTAAACTATAAACCCGTACTTATCATTATGGCGCCCTCCGAATTTGGCATCCGTCTCCAAAGGGGTAACTATTACCTATATACAGTAAATCCAACAAAGCTAATTGCATTAATTAGGAATCACTGGAGGTTTTGCGCCACCTTCACCAGATCTGGTCATTACTATAGACCCCAGTGGTACCGATCTGAAAATATCAATTGCGAAACGCGAGGACGGTTCCCCAGATTTAGTGCCATCAGCTCCAAACACGGTAGCGATCGCGGACCATGATGCCGCCATCAATGAGCTGCATGAAATTTTGGAGGAATTGCCTACAGAGCAACCTCCCGGCAGTGAGGATATTTACGGCCTGGATACAAGCATTGCGTGGCAGAGCGATGACCTGGAATGGCGGAATGCTGGGCCTCAAGGCTGCGATGGCAGCGAAAGCTTTGTAAAGGCGGAGGACAAGGATAAGAAGAAGTTCAAGAGGGCAGTTGAGATTATCAAGAAGATTGCTGGTGAGAAATAAAATCAGGCCGCACTAAGGGTGTCGAGAACATAAATCGGAGGCATCACCTATGATATTCTCCTTTCAGCGTTATGAGAGAAACGGCGTTATGGGTGCGCATACCTCAGTTTCCTTCCCCAGATAACACATCATGCGATAAGTCAGAAAGGTTTAGGTTTGATGCAGTCATAACAGAACGATCCTTGTTTTATCCCCCTACTAATAGAAAGTCATATATTTGGAAAGACAGCGATCATTGGCAGGGACAAACAATAACAAGCATATCGTGTGATGAATGAGCAGGGTCCGGACAAAAGTCGGCGAAGCGATGAGAAACGTTGCGCTGTTATTGTCTTGCCTTCTGAATCTACTTGTGGAGTTTTGTCCATGAACGTGGCTTGCTGAAAATTGAGGAGTTGCTGAAACCATCATGGCCAGGGCTGGCTGAGCTGCACACTAGTGTATATGCTGCATTGCGACTGGCTGCTCAAGTCATGGGTATAGTTTTCAGAGGTCTGGACCAGCCTGTTTTCAAGCTAAGGCTGCAGCCAAGATGAAAATAATGTCTGTGAGAACAGCTGAAAGCTGAACATCTACTTCTGTTCGATGACTCTGAGACACTGGTTCTGATAAACCATGAAATATGTGATTAATTACCTTTTTGAAACTCTGTAGGGAGCCAAAGTCGGCGGCAGTAAGAGGACCCATATTGCTGAAAAGGTGATAAAGGCGCCAAGGTCGTCTCTGTGTCGAGACCAATTTCCTTCCAAGTTTGATAACTTTGTCCTTTCAAACAACCTCCTTATCACAGCCATATATCTGCGACTGCCATCATCAGCCATGAAGTCTGAAAAGAAAAATGAGCAGGAGTCTGAGGCTACCCTGTTTGAACGCTGTATGGCACAAGTGGGTTACTTCAAAGGCAGAAAGATCCCGGTTTATACTGCCGGCGAGCTTGAGTACGAAAAGTCTGTCGCGAACTCGAATCTTCTCTATCGCTTTGACAGACCAGCTTGCGTTGTTCAGCCCGAGCATGAGTACCATGTTCGTGTCATCGTTGAGCGAGCCAAGAAAAAGAATTTGACGATGCGAGTCAAGAATGGCGGTCACTCATACGCTGGGTTCTCTTCTATCCAAGATGGTATCTCTATCGACTTGGTCAACATGAAACGGGTCGACCTTGATATGGATAAGATGACAATCACCATGGATGCAGGAGCCTTGTGGGCTCATGCTTATCACGAATTGATCAATGAACACCACAACGGTTATGTAATCAATGGTGGACGTTGCCCTAGCGTCGGGGTCAGCGGCTTCACTCTGGGTGGAGGCTTGGGGCCATTCACCCGAAGCTTCGGGTTAGGAAGCGATACGCTGACAGCAGCTCGCATCGTCACCCCCGACGGCGTGGTGGAAGTCAGTCGCACCGACACGGAAATCGAGAAGAAGAAACTCTTCTGGGCACTTTGTGGCGCTGGTGGAAACAACTTTGGTGTTGTTACCCAGCTGAAGATGGAAGTTCAGAAGTTGGACCAAGATGATGTTGTTGCTGGGGTTTATACCTGGTCACCCCTCGACGACAAGGAGTCCCAGTCCCACTTTGCAGAAACCATGACAAAGTTCTACCTTGCTGATTGGTCCAACAATATGACCATTGACAGCAGCTGGTTGATGGACCTGAAGGACAGCCGAGAGGTTCCTGCTGTGCGATTTCTAGCCTACTACAACGGGTTAGAGGAAGGTTTTGACAACGAGGTCAATGACTGTCTTGAAGGCTGCGTCAAGGGTCCGAAAGAATGCAAGTCTTTGCAACAGCATCTCAAAGATCGAACCCTGCAAGAGAAGTCGACCCGATTTCTTCACGAGACTCTTGTGGCCCAGTGGTCGGAAGAGACACAAAGGTCCTTGCCTTCGAATGCCATGTTCAAGGTTTGCACGTCATTCTCCTTTACCAAATTTACCGATGAAACAAAGGGGAAGCTTATTGAGATTATTGGTGTCCTACAAGAGAGGCTCGTAGCTTTCAAGAAGCAGTTCAAAGGTGAAGAAGGATCTATCAGGGTTTCCTGGATTCATTCCGGGGGCGTGTCAAATGAGGAGAAACCTGCCTATTCCGCCTACCCTTGGCGTGGTTGTGTTTATCACACGTACGTCATGATTGAGTGGAAGGATAAGTGGCTGGAGAAAGACATGCGAGAGTTCCTTGGAACTTTCAACGCGAAGCTGAGAAAGTATTCGATGAACCAGTTGGGCGTATATATTAACTTCCCAGACGAGACCCTCGACGATAAGACCTATGAAATGGCCTACTATGGTGATAATCGAGAAGAGTTACAGGATATCAAGGCAGTTTGGGACAAGGAGAACATTTTTGGATGGTCACATGGGATAAAGCCTGGACGCCATGTTCAAGTTGCCAGTTTGATGGCAGAAACATCCTCAGCTCCTGCTGCGAGCAACGAGGCGATTTGCAAGGGGTTCGTGAACGCGAAGGATATGCTGGATAAATTTGCGAGCCAATCTTGGAATAACCACGTGCCCGGCCTTGAAAGTTCTTTGGTTGGACCAGATATTCTGTGAGTTCTCTGGGCTTTCTTGTATTTCCTATGTGCATAGCAAACAATAGTGTAGGAAATATTCATGAATATGCAAGTTGTGGATTTTCAAGTTCATTTTCTTTTCATTGTTTTCTTGGAATCTAGAGTCATCTTCAATAAGAACTGATGAACCCTCCTATACCTCTCGAAGTTGACATTTTCTATAGAGTGACATACAGTTGCATACCTAATCTAGTAAGTATACGTTCTGCCGGCACAGGATACTCGTGATTCTCTTCTACTGGTCTTCTCTCCTGCCTGTGCACAGTTACACTCGTCTATCACATGGAAGCTCAGACCCTACCCAATGATCTCTCAAAGAATATACATCTAGGCTTAGATTGTCAAATACAGAAAGTGCATAGAAGTTAACTGCATTCTTTCTCGTTTGTTGATGAGCAGATGTAAATTTGAACACAGTTGATGGCCAGAAATTCCATCATATTCCATACAGCTGATCCTATGTGAGACCCAAACGTGGCTAGCTGAAGCAAATGACTACGGTGCGGGGTAGTTTATCCGTCAAAAAGATTTCAATATGTCTCACTAATACGAATAAATGGGCGAGCTGCATAAATCACATTCTTCTACTTGTCTTATTACAGGTCGGTTAACACTAGTCTCGAGATAGCTCCGGTCCAGACTCAAGCCATGTCTGTCCTGTAATGGCTGAGTGTACTAAGGTATCTAGCGCCCGCTGTATCTCGAGACGTAAAAGGCTTCCAATTGAAATAAACATTTGACGATTTATGCAGGTTGCAAAAGGTCTGATTGTTAAGGTATACAGTTTGAATCCACATACGCCCGTTTAGGAGAAAAAACTAATACACCACGGTTATAACACAAAAGAATTCTGCGTTTCTACTGTGAAAAATTCACGCTTGCAAGCTTATCGAACAGGGGTTCATAGGATGGTTTACCGATGTGAACCGTCCGCCACTCAGCCAGCCACTATTAACCGCCGTCCGGTTCGAGACATGCCAGGTTCAGCTCGCCACCCAACGCCTGCAAGTCAGCCGCAGCCCCTCGTCACGCCTGTGATTGAAGGCATCTGAAACTGCTGGGACATCTACTAGGCTGCGCGATCCCAACGAAAATCCCATTATACCCAACTACTTACAGAAAGAAGAATGTAGATCCTTGCTTATCTGTTAAAGGTTTCAATGGCAAAGAAAGAAGACGCTGGAAGGTTGTCTGGGGAGTGGCGGATTCGATACGAGATATCTACCGTCTAAGCTAAAAGGCGGCCCGGTCGGGGACTAACAAGCTAGCTCCCCGCCTCTCTGCATCGATACACTTTTCTTGGTGCGTCTAGAAAGTTTTCTGGTTGACAATCGTAGCATAGCCCAACGCAATCAAAAGACAGCGCCAAGGTTTCAATCCAATAGATTCATGCTTGTCGGGGTCACGAACAGGAAAGGCGGCGATGGCTTGAGACATAATGCAATAATTGCATCGCGTATTCATTTACATTTCAAGGCTTCATGGGCCGTCCTGCACGCCCAGGACACTACCACATAACTCTAATTCAGCCGCACGCTATTGTTATAGCCGATGTGGAGCATGGCGTAATGTAGACTCAGTAAGGAATGGATTGTGTCTACATGGGGACTAGAAGCAAGAGATGCCTATAAGAAGACGTGACGCTCTCAAGAACTGCTTTAACACCACCTCCAAAGCTATTCTCAATTATTACCGGATCCGCTTTGTATCAACATGTCAACATCCACCTTGAACTTGAAGCCCCATTTCCAGCCTTACCAGCCCAAGGAAGGCGAGAATTATCTCGTGGAAGGCATCAAGCTCAAAGATGGCGGTAAGAAGATCGTCAGATTGAAAAGTATGATATCTAATCCTGAACTCAGAGAAGCCGCAAGTTCGTCAGGAACTGCGAGATCTCGCCAAAAACAGAGAAGCCTTCGAGCTTTTTTTGCTTGGTCTTTGGCAGTTTCAGTTGGTCCCCCAGGATCAACTCCTGTCCTATTACCAAATCGCCGGTAAGACATACTCAGACCCTGTGGTGATTATGATTTAACGTATTTAGGAATTCACGGATTACCCTACGAGGCATGGCCCAAGGGCGATCCTCTGCAACACAAGCTTGCTAGAACTGATGATTTTACTAATTCGGAGGGAGGTTTCTGCACTCATTCCTCTATTCTGTTCCTTACCTGGCATCGGCCTTATCTCTCTCTTTTCGAGGTTCGTCACGAGCTCCCATCCAAGTTATGATTACTGAAACCATATTGTCAGACCATCCTTCGCGAGGCTATGATCCACGTGGCGAAGGAATTCGCAAAGGAAGGCCAGAATGAGTATCTAAGCATTGCTGAGAACTTTAGACTTCCTTACTGGGGTGAGTCATCTCTAGTTAGGTTCCGCGGGATGGTTAGCTAACATACTCACTTTAAGACTGGGCTCTTCCTGGTCCATCTGTTTTCCCTCCAGATGCAATCCTCGCCACGCAGCCGGTCAATATGCCAAAAACCATGAGAGCATTCTACAATTTCAGGGAAACTGACAAAGTCGCCATACCTAATCCACTTTACGCTTACCAGTTTGGTGAGGGTACTCTCAAGAAAGTCATAGTAAGTAAAGTCTAGCCACAAACGATACCATCTGGCGATTAACATTGGCACCAAGCTGGACGAACTGCCCACCACAACTCGATACCATCTAAAAGGTAAGGGCAACCCTAAGGCCAACGAAGAGCTTGAGCAGAAACTCGTGGATTATGCTATGAAAGGGATCGTTCCTCACAATCGAACCCTGATCAAAACAGAGATCAATCTTGCCGAACGGTTGGTATATATCCTGCAATCCTACGACTCCTTCTCTCAAGTGAGTAAAAATAAGCTAGAGGACGGTGATAGGGGTGAGGGACAAGATGAGAGTCTAGTCAAAGGGCGCGGTTTCGGTAGCTTGGAAGACATCCATAATACTCTCCATGTCTATACCGGCGGGGCTGGTAACTATTTGGGACACATGAAGAATCCTTCCTACGCTGCATTCGATCCGATATTTTGGTTTCATCACGCGTAAGACGACCCGGGAAGATCCTATATGAGAAGATGCTAATACCCAGTAGAAACATCGACCGTCTCCTCGCTATATGGCAGGTTCTGCACGGCAACACCAGCCGCAACGATCGCTGGGTCACACCGAAACAAGCGGACGAGGACAACTGGCTCACCAAAGAGCTTGAAATAGAAGATGATAACACTCCTCTTCTCCCGTTCTACCAGAATGACACCCAGGTGGACCAGGACAAGTTCTGGAAATCCTCACAGGTCCATGATACAGCAAGCTTTGGCTACGCCTACCCTGAAACTCTGGACGATACTTTGGGCAACTCCGAAAAGTCTGTTGAGAAGATCAAGACGAAGCTTCGAGAGAAATATGCTTCTGCTTCGTTGGCGAATATGGTCTTGGTTAAGAAGTCAGGAGACTCGAAGCCAGATGAGATACTTCGGCAGCGCGCGGCAAAACTTACACAAATCCATGACGCCAACGCTCCTAACACTACAAAGACGGCACTTGCACTCAACCCAGACATCCCGAGCGAGCTGAAGTCGCTCCTCCCGGAGGTTGAAGCCAAACCAATCGAGTCTATCAAGATCCCGAAAGAGCTCTCGGTACTCGATTTAGTCAACAACGACAACACCTACCTCGAGTGGCTGGTCAACATCAAGGCTAAGAAGCACGCCCTTGCTGGTCAGTATGCTGTACACCTTTTCTTGGGTGATTTCCCCGAGGATGAGTCGCCCGCTCTCTACGGAACCTCGCCGTTCCATGTTGGAACCTTTTTCCCCTTTGGACAAGACTCTGACACTTCGTGCGGCAAGTGCAAGGGTGATCAGGCCGCTGGACTGGAGATCACTGGACAAATTCCTCTTACGATCTCTCTTGTCGAGCGCTACTTTGCAGGCCAGCTGGAAAGCCTCGATGTGGGTAAGGTTGAGGACTACCTCGTGGAGTACCTTCACTGGGAAGTTGTGGACCAGAACGGCAACAGGCTCAAGACCGAAAGCAGCAGAAGCGATCTGCCTGGTCTTCTCGTTGGTGTTGTTAGCAACAAGGTGACACTTCCCCAGGACGGTAATGATTTCCCTTCTTACTCGGAGAATGTTACTGTGCACCCGAAGATTACGACCAGGAGGGATGGAACTGGTCGTGCAGAGGGAACTGGCGTAACCGAGCAGCAAAAGCTCGCCTGTTGCTAGAAACTCTGATCTCCGCCGTGTCGCTGGTAACTATGAGAGAGAAGATTATGAAGGATAGGCCAGTTCTTTGACAGACGTTAGAAATTTGATAGATGTTGAGAATGAAACGACTAGGAACACTTTACTATGTCTGTGCAGGGACTACGGTTCTCAATCACTGGTATGCAACTCTATTTGAGGTTTTGACCTTATTCAAGGTTTTTAAAGGTTATTTATCAAGTGGTACAGTTCAAATAATGCAAAGCAACGTCTTAGTACATATATTTGATCATCACTTTATTTCTCCTAATTTTAGGTGTATCTTATAAACCACGATTTAGAAAGCAAGTCTATAACATAAGCCTTTTTATAAACGTAGAGTATTTCTCCTGAAGTAATTTACGCTACTGGATAGGTAGCATAGTCCCAAACCTTGGCTCCCTCCATCAAGGTTTGGTCGAAGCCATCCTTGCCTCCACTGACATACAAGAATCTCGTGAAAGGCACCAGGGCATGGTAAGTGAATAAAGTGTTACCTGGAACAAATGCCACATCTCCCTGTATCAGTTCCGCAGTCTCATATCCGACAATCGAGATGCTGAGCTTGCCTTCCTCAAGTTGAAACGCAACTGGTTCGCGTAGCTTTGTACTTATAGCACGTGTTTCTTCGATTTTATGGCTCAAGGTCACAGTTCCCATGGTAAAGTTGCTGCCAGTTTGGTCCTTGGTGGCCAAGGGAGCGATGAGCTGATAGGTACCACCGATGGTATTGAGGTACTTCGGCCCCCTGTTTTTTGCGATAAAGTTTGGAGTAGTTGAGTCAACAGCAAGAGTGTCGGTATCATTGTGCCATTGTGACAAGCCTCCTGCTTGGCCATTCAAAAAGTCTTGCCGTGGTTCGAAGTCAAGTTGCGCAAAGACGTCGAATGACTCAAGAGCCGTGATGACATTGGGATCAGTGCCAGAGCCTGAATCGTTGCGAGCAGCTGGTACAAACGGAGTGCCGGTTTTGGACGAAAACTCGTCGCCAAGGGCGATGAATAGTTCTTCAAAACCACCAGGATAAATAACACCAGTCATCTGGGTATCCGGATCGAGGACCTGAAAAGTATGTTTGGTATTGTGGGGAACGGCACCATAATCCCCTGGAGTCAACTGTCGACCTTCCTGTGCCGATGAATTAGACTCTGCCCAAAGACGGAATTGACCCTTGGTACAGTAGAAGTTCTCATAGTGGGCTTTGTGAATGTGCGGAAGAACTCCAAGCTCAGAGGATGAGGGCGCATTGGTTTGGAGCAGAGTGAAGGCACCATCGGAGGCGTTGCCTGTTACAGAAAAACGATAAACCTGGGATCCTACCGTCACCGCTCGCCCGAAGCCTTTGGGGAGTATGTATGGACGAGGTGTGTCTGGTGCTTGGTCCACAACAAGAGGATGGGATCTTGATTTCGGTTGCGATTGAGTTGAAGGTGCTGCAGTAGCCAGGGCCGTAAGAACAGCCACCAAAATGCTAGTTCTCATGATTGACAAGTGAAAAAAGATGCTAGACTTAATGAATAGCTGATGGTAAGATGAGCTAAAACATTGTAAGTGCGCTAATGCCGCATTAAATAAGACTTTCCTTGAAAACCCTTCCATCGTCTTTCACCGTATTGTTAATTATAATTTCTAGATAAATGGACCGGATCCTCGAAACCCCTGTTTGGTCTGATATCTCATGGCTCTGTGACTGGATAGAATTACGTATGCAGGCTTCCATTCTGGCATTGCTAGTCATACCTCCAGTCAAAATCCCGAGACACGATGCAAATGGACGTCTTAGCGCACATGGGTAGGTGAACGTACATAATGAGAACGGCATATTTGTTCGGCATGTCTGTTCGGCATATCCGGGGTCGGCATTTCCGAGACTTGACTCCATCCCCAAACTCCACTTGCCGAATGTATTACGTAGACAAAAAGTCTGACCACTCTAGACTAGATACACGAAACTAATGTAATCCACTGACAGAACAGACAGAGAGGCATATAAATCAAAACGAAACACAGAGGCCTAGAAAATCAAATCTCCGTTTGACTCACTCAATAGTATTTACAATACAGATAGGTGTATTTTTTGATCGAAATAATTAGACGACTATTGTATAGCGTCCAGACCATTCACCGAGGTGAGCTTAGTAGTAGACATCAACAGCCTAGCATATAATATGTTGCAATAAACCTGTTAGTTATGGTTAAGATATAAGCCCATGGCTCTTTATTGGCTGTTCCCTCTTTCATCGTTGCGTTGTCTCGTGGATGTGCTGCTACATTGAGTCTGAGCTCAGCATCCACTCATAAATTCCAAACACATTAATTATGTATAGAATAATCGGTCCTTATCAGCCTAGTCCTAGAAACACTGTAAGACTACACCTCCCGAGTGAGGTCTTGCTCCACAACGCCACGCGGCTTCCCGAAAACTAGCTTAATGATCGCGTTTACTAGCCAATACTCTTTGTTCTACAAAGAACCCTCAAATCAAGAGCCGCGTTTCAAACCATGAACCATACTACGTAAGACTTTCTCGTCGTGATGTGGCTGTCTTTCGGAGGCTGTTGATATTAATACCGTTAATGAGATGGCATATTCTTATTCTAAGACAGACTTTCTTTAAACGAATCTTCGGGGCATAGTTTTCCTTCATACCTTTCTTTATCAGCAAACAATTTCCTTCTTTGGGGCGAAGATGAGGATTGTTAGCTTTGTCGACTTGGCTGCATTTCTGGCTGTTGGCATTGTAGCAGCATCGGATCTGACATCCACATCCGCGATTCTTGGTGATGACTACGGTACGTAGTCCAGCTGATGGGTAAGACGCACAACAGTATCTAACATAAGCCAGTCTCGTTAAACGGTCGCTTCAATAATGCATACGAAGAGGCGAAAATCTTCGTCGCAAAGCTGAATAATACGGAGAAAATCACTATTATCACAGGCGGTAGTCTTCACGGCAACAACAACTGGACGTCCCTCAACGCGAAGGATGGCGTCTCCGGCATCAACTTCCAATTCCATGTCTCCGGTTTCACCATGGCGAATGCTTTGGCTATGTCGTGGAACCGCGATCTGATTCAACGCCAGTTCAAGGCTGTTGGCCAGGAATTTTACGATATGGGATATAACTTGATTGATGGTCCAGAACCGGGCCCTCTTGGTCGAACTCCCTTTGGCGGTCGCACCCCCGAAACCTTTTCCGCAGATCCATACCTTTCTGGAGTGGCAATGGGTGAAGCCATCACTGGTATGAACTCTGCTGGTGTCATTGCCGGTGGAAGACATTTTCTCCTCAACGAGCAGGAGACTAACCGATCCTCCGGCACTTCGGATTCTACTAGCGAGGTTTACTCATCCAATGCTGACGACAAGACGATTCATGAACTGTACGCCTGGCCCTTTGCAGATGGTGTCAAGGCAGGAATGATGGCCGTTATGTGCGGCATGACTCGGGTCAACAGCACACTCTCATGCGAGAACAACAATCTCATTAGTGGCGTTTTGAAGAAGCAGATGGGTTTCCCAGGAATGGTATTTCCTGATGTTAATTCTCAGACCACCTCTTTCAAGTCAGCTAACGCCGGTCTTGACTTTGGATCAAGCTCGTTGTGGACTTCCAAGATTATGGAAGCTGGTATTAAGAACGGTAGCTTCACTCAGGAGCGCTTGGACGATATGGCTATTCGCAATGTCATGGGTTACTACTACGTCGGCCTCGACGACGGCAAGCAACCTTCGAAAGCCGATTCAACCGAGTATCGCAACGTACGCCGTGACCACAACAAGCTTATCCGAGAGGCCGCTCGCGAGTCCATTGTCCTATTGAAAAACTCGAATGTCAGTGGCCTCGGACTTCCTCTTGACAAACCACGTACCGTGTCACTTTTTGGAGCTCATGCTGGTCCCGCCATGGCCGGTCCCAACCAGCCTTTCTCCGTCCAAGGAACGGATAGCGACGCTTATCATGGACATCTTGCCAGCGGATCCGGCTCCGGTTCGCTGTCATTTCCTTATCTTATCACTCCTTTCCAGGCCTTGACCAATCGTGCTATTGAAGACAACAGCATGATCTGGTGGATCATGAACAACACTTATACTTCCAACTCCGGAGCTGACATGGGTGGCGGAGACGGTGGTGGTAGTAGTGGTCTTATGCCTGTAGGAATGTCGGATAACTCTACTACTGCCACAGATCAAGCAGGTGCTCCTCCTTTCAGTGATGGCGGCGAAATGAATGGTGGCGGCATGGACTTTAGCAGTCTCGGTCAGGGTACAGCTGTCACTCCCTCTTTTGCTAATTATGCCGAGAACTCCGAAGTCTGCCTCGTTTTCCTGAACTCATATTCTGGTGAGGGAGGCGATCGAAGCCAACTTGCAGACGATGACCAAGACACCATGGTCACAACCGTCGCTTCCAACTGCAACAACACTGTCGTCGTCATCAACACCTCTGGTCCACGTATTCTTGACGCATGGGCTGAGAATGAAAACGTCACAGCAATACTTTATTCTGGTCTTCTGGGTCAAGAGAGCGGTAATGCGATTGCGGATGTTCTATACGGCGATGTGAACCCCAGCGGCCGATTGACGCATACCATCGCCAAGAATGCGTCCGACTATCCGGTTTCAATTTGTGTCACTGCACAATGCAACTTCACTGAGGGCACATTTATTGACTATCGGTACTTCGACGCCCAGAATATCTCGGTTCGATATCCTTTTGGTCATGGTTTGAGCTACACAACCTTCGAGTACGGTGAGGCCAAGATTCAGAGCAAAGATAAGAAGGCTTTGTCTTCAAGATTTCCCACGGGAAAGCTTGTACCGGGTGGTCAGTCTGATTTATGGGACGAGGTAATCGAGATCAAGTCAACGGTCAAAAATACAGGTGGTCGAACGGGAGCAGAGGTTGCGCAGCTTTACGTGGCATTCCCTGACTCTGCTATGCAGCCCGATCGTATCCTCCGAGGATTTAACAAGGTGACGGCAACTCCCGGTCGGAATGTTGAAGTGTCTTTTAAAATCCGTCGTCGTGACTTGAGTTATTGGGACACGGAGGCACAGAAGTGGGCGATTGCCAGCGGTTCGTATGAGTTCAGCGTTGGTTCTAGCTCGCGTAATCTACACGGAAGCATATCGTTGACTATCTAGTGTGAAGTCTGAAGGTGTTTTCTAGAGAGTTTGACAAATTGGAGCTCTATAGGTACTTCATTTCTGTGGTGTTTGAATCCAAAGTGCAAGAAGTCCAGCGATTATAGTTGCTATAGATTAAAATTAAAATACCACCAGAATACCAGTGGAGCTTCTACAAGAGTATGAAAAGAAGTGGCCATTACATTTGTTTTAAAATTGAATTCTTCTCAGTGCCATTATTTCGTAGCTGGTTAATCACTTTATAGCACAAACCTTACGATACAGGGTATGCTTTACTGCATCGACTGATGAAATTCAGCAGTGCATTTTAGGTGTTCGTATAGTATGAGCACAAGAGCATCCAGTACAAAGTATAACAGAGGAGATTCTTGATCAAGTGAGCGGTGTTAAAACGTCCCCAGCCTTGGTTCAAACGGTGGATTTCCAGCTGTGGTGAGCCACTTGTCTTTAGCCCATGCACTGCTTCCAGCCACCACGAACACAATGAACACCACTCAGGAACAACTGAATTGAAGGTATTGGCCAACGAGAAATTCGAAAATTGGATCCCAGTTGTGCCTACTGTATAGCTCCAGAAAGCAGGCGTCTGCGTATAGTACTCACAGGGCTGGCTATCTCGTATGGTGCTACCTGGGGGGAAACCAGACGTGACACAAAGATATTTTCAGCATGTTTCCGATACTGCACAAAGATTCTGTCCTCCTCGCCAAACAAAACGTTTAAAAATTAATCGCCTTGAACAAAAGCTTTCGAGACGAATCCGGAATAGACTATATCTTTAGTCAGTACACATCCTACAACTATGGCTATGTTGACTTACCATATGCGCGAACTCTATGTTAGGGTATCTCTTGGTCTCTGACCCGACCAGCTTAACATCATACCGTAGAATTGCATGGGCCAGAATCATCTTGATCTCGTTCGCAGCGAAGAATCTCCCCGGACAAGCATGCTTGCCATAGCCAAAAGTCAGACTGCTCTGGTTCACGCTGACAAACTGGTTGTTTGCTGCCTTTTCGACCAATCCCTCATCTTTGGCTTGTGTGCGGAGTCTGTAGAACCTCAGAGGGTCGAATTCGTCTGCGTGTGGGAAGATGGAAGAGTCAGAGTTGACTGCAACAGCAGGTATCTCTATCAACAGGCCGGCCGGAATAGCTTGCCCGTTGGATAGGGTGAACGGCTTCAGGACCTTTCGCTGAAAGGAAGCTGTGAAGTTCGTATTAGTGTTTGGGAGTTACGAAATTTGCATCACGCCTTACCCATTGTCGCTGGATGGACTCGTAGAGTCTCTTTCAGAAAGCTGTCCATCTTCTTCATACCCTGTAAAACATTGCTTGTAAAGACACCTCCGCTTTGGAGGAGACCTTCCCGAACCTCATTTCGCAGCTCTGTCTGAAATTCTGGCAAGGCTGCCAAGTCATAGAAACTGTCTTCGAATTAGCGATGTATTCATGGGGCAAAATGGCAAGACTCACGCGTTGGTGGCAGTCAATGTTGTAGTATGCACAGCTGCGAAAGTAAGACCCAATTGAACCTTGGCGAGGTTCTGGCTATTCTTGTCTGGAAACCTGTCTTTTCCGTCGATGAGCCACTGTAGAAAGTCATCTGGCTTCTCGTAAGACAAGTCCACCATCGCTTCTATTCTTGACTTTACCACAGGCTGTAGAAACGCCTCAGCTTCTGCGATTCGTTGGTAAAGTTTCTTGACCTCGGGCTGGCTCTGGGCCAGAAATGGTCGTAACCAGGGTCGCATGTTCTGCACGGCGCGTTGGGCACCCATGACTTCCATCGTATAATTAATTGCTGCATCGAGGTACTGTTCGGAACGACAAAGTTCCGGGCCGATGAATACACGACCTGATACCATTGCGACGATACGAAGGAGACTGTGATGGATGTTGACTTCTGTCCCGTCCTCACAAGAGGGTATAGAACGCTCTAGGGATTGTCTGACTTCATCGGCAATGGTTGTACTAAGTCGAGCTATTCACAGGTCAATGGCTTGGATGAGATAGTTATTTCGGTTATTGCAGACTGCAATTTGCAATTTTATGTATACTGACATAGTGCTGGAGTTAGGTGACCTTTGATGGTATGCGGAATGATGGGTACCGACGTCTCGATTTTGGTGTACTTGGTCTCCATTGACTATAGGCTGGTCAGTAGATGGAAACAGCTTCTTCCTTCGGTATCACTTACCTCGTCAACCGCGGCTTCCATGCTCAAAATCGAGTCGGGGAGCTTTTTCAGCTCAGGAAGAAAATCAGGTGAGATGACAATTGTCGGAGAAGCTAGGAAATTAGTATCGTCGTTCTAAGCCTCTGATTATCAGTGCCTACACTTGGACGTGGTAATCATAAAAACACCTTTCTTGAACTACTGTTGTAAGCCATCTTCATATCGCATACATCAATGGAAATTCTTACCTTTTCATACCCATCGGAGTACAACTTTCGAGCCCCTCCCAAGTATGCTTTTCTACGCTTTTCAGTACTCCCCAATTCTTCTCCAATAATTGGGATAGCCCAAAGTCGCAAAGCGCTGCCAATCCTTGGGGCGATGGCGGCTACAAAGCAGACGAGCAGTGCAGTGAGAAGTACTGGCCATCGGTTAGCTGCAATGTCGAAGACAGATTGTGTGTTGCCCATGGTAAGGATTATGGGATAGGTGGATAATCTAGATTGTTGTATGAGTAATTGGATCTCTGCCGGGAAATAGGAGAGTAGCCGAACGTAGCTATTTTATAAGAACAGGTACTGGTCGACAACGCATAGACAAATTTAGAAACGGCCTCGGGAAGATGGCCATTTCCGTTACGTCTGCATACGTTACCTCACTTATGTCTAATAATGCGAATGTGATTCGCGTATTCGCTATTGCAATACATACAAGAATATCATTGATAGACCACAGCACTGCTTGAAGGAGACAAGGGCGTTACAAGGAGCATAGCTGCATAAATACGCGTATTGTTTTAGCTCGCTAACTTGGTACTATATTAAGCTAGTGGGCTTAGCATACCAATCATAGGCACTGATCAAACTCTAGACCATGACTCGGAAAATATATAAGAGCGAGACCGAAACCGATACCGAAAGCTTTGGATTAATCTTGACTGACCGACTCAGGCAATTTGTTGCACTTCATTATCGTTTGACTCTGGATGAAACCCCCACCTCACGCTCATTTACCAAGTAGATTTCATCCCTTGGCAACTACCTCTTTACAGAAAGTGATTGTCCAAAAGGGCCCCCACGTCACACCATGCCGCCTCGCCTCGGCCACAAGAAGTCCCGACGGGGCTGTCTTATGTGCAAACAACGTCGGGTCAAGGTATCCTCTTCTATACCTCTATGCAGTAGTGTTTCTATTAACACCATTTAGTGCGATGAGAGCCAACCATGCACTGCATGTGCAAGACACGGGGTAATGTGTATTTATCCGGATGCGTTGGATGGACGGTCGCGGTCGCGGGGACCTTCAACTGAAAAGGTCAGTCGTTATCCTACTCACTGTGTTAGATAGACATACCTGACCTCGCCATGTAGACCCGCTCTCAGGGAGAAACTACCCGGCAAGATGACATGTTGTCCTCCCTTGCTGCCAGCCCAGATCCATTACCATACTTGGCCAAATTTGTCAGAGGCCAGGAGCCCATAGAGCAGAGTACATGGCTCACGGATCTGGAGCTAATGCATCATCACTCAACATGCACTTATCTGACCTTGCCGCGTGCTAATGAGCTTCAACACATATGGCAGATTGAGATGCCAAAGCTAGCCTTGCGCCACGTTTATCTGCTGCATCAGGTTTTATCAGTTTCTGCATATCACTTAGCCCACTTGAATCCAGATCGCCCTGGATTTCCTGTATGCGCCTCGCAACACCAGAATGAGGCTATCAAAGGTCTTCGATCAGCGATTGAGTCTATCTCACAAGATAATTGCGTGGAAATATTTCTCGCATCTTCATTACTCTCCATCGGCGCTTTCGCTGGTCTCAGTACACAAAGTTCGGGTCAACAGCCTGGCATTGACGACCTGTTGGATGTCTTCGTTTTAATTCGGGGCATGAGTGATATCTTAAACAAATATCAGACAACGCTCAATCAAAGTAGGCTTGGGGGTCTCTTTGTGAGAGGAAACCCATGTGAGTCGACGCCAGTCCTTACAGCTGTCATCGGCCAGCTCCGACAGATCACCATCCCGGATAGCTTCGAACCTGCAATGGCTTCATTATGTCAAGAGTCTATTGTAACCATCATCACGTGGATTGAGAAAAGTATTGGGACAACGGCCAATCCAGACTTACGTATCGCCCTGACATTTTGTTTATCTGTAAGTGCAGAATTCTTAGACCTCACTAAACTACGAAATCCCATTGCGCTTTGTGTTCTGGCGCACTACTGCGTCGTGTTGAACCAGGTTGGAAAGTCTACCTGGTATATGGAAAGATGGGGGAAATTAGTTGTTCTAGATATTTGGAAAGAGATGGATCCAAATTGGAGGTCGCTGCTCCAGTGGTGTATGGAAGCTGTTGAGTGTGAGAGCTGTGTTGGATGAACTTTATGTCGTTTTTTCTTCTAGTTCTGAAATTGCAAGGAGATTACATGAGAAATAAGTAACAAAATCCGTACTAGCATACTTTGCACATCCACATTGCGCCAACTTCAAGGATGCCCCCAATCTAAAACACCATCCCTTCTTGATACTCTATCCCGCACCTTAAACTCGAACTGAGCCTTGTGATCCAAGAGTGCTGAATGGCTCAGCTTGGTCCTTGGTCAAGCTGGAGTGACGATGGACGCCGTGCTTCTTTTCGAATCGCCAATCCAAATAGCATACGACAGCAAGGTATTTAGCGACAGGGCTACATTGTTAGAAGGCTTTTCAAGGTATGGAATTGAAAACAAAGCATACCTAAGAATGCCGGCCAGTACAAACACGACCCAGCCAAGGGCACAACTTGTTCCGATACAGACGCTTGAATTTCCGCGAATCATCATAAAAGCAACAGCGGCCCAAAAGACGACCTCCATAGCGTTGAGGATGAAATAGGCCTTGAGGCTTCTCCAGCGTCGGAAATAGCTGACATGTTCGGAAAGGATCTCGTAAGAAATGATGATCAGAGATTTGGCACCCTAGGAAGATTAGAAATAAACATCTTGAGCCATAGGACTGATTTACCATGCCAAGGCCCATAGTAGTAGAGCGACCGGGAGGTCTGTTGGGCAGTAGAAGTCGTGCACCAGATAGGGAAATGACCGCGATGATGAGAATGACCTGGACGATCTGGAGCGGGAGCTTATTTCGGAGGGTGAAGAATGACTCCATTCTCTTCATAAATGTAGGCACCATTTTGAAGGTTTGAAGAAATGTACAAGTCTAGAGATTGTTGCAGATAAGATGAGAGAGCTGATTGAAGGTTTTGATGATGTTGCCCAAAAGCAATGGCAACACCAAGAGTTTATAAGTATTAGCAATCACAGCAAACCTCCAATTCAATATGATACATGTCTTGTAAAACTATCGCAAGGCGGAAGTGTTGGATCTGCACAGCCCAAGCACGTATTTCCACGTAACTCTAAACTAAGCACTAAAGCAATAACAAAACTCTAAGAGATGCGTTAAAGCCAAGACCAGCTCAAAGCTCAGTCTGGAAAGATTGAATCTGAGTCTTATCCTATGCAAATCTACGTTTTTAATTGGCTGCACGAACCGGTCTCGGTTTCGGTATCGGTTTCTATTTCGGTGGAGAAGAAATAGCTCGCGGGGTCTTAAATACTTCAAAGCCCGACTACAAGTGGTAGGACCGTGCTTCGTAAACAACACACATCACTGACGTTTCTAGGGGCAGTGTTATTTTCAGAATTTCGTCAAGACGACTGTCAACACCGGTTCGGCAGTCACGGAAGCCACGGTAGCCTGAAAGGCAGTCATGTATTTCAATTATTGCCTCTTGTACCCACGTGTGGTCTAGTAGATAGGTTCGACTTATGGAGACTCTGCTAAAGCGTTACTAACAAGGAGAAGTAACATTCGAACATCGTTTTACCTGTAACAATGCTAGATCCAATTCGGCTCCCGGCCAAACGAATGACGAATACATGTTGACTGGGGTGAAAGTCTTGCGTATTGGTGTATGAGCAATTGATAATCGTGCACCTTTTAATACGTCTATCTTCCGTTTTCATCTTACTGTCTACACGCACTCAATAAGGACTCTTGATAAAATGGGAGGCCTTATGTCAATTCTTGACCATTGGGACATTGTCACGTCGCAATCCGACCCCGCCACTTACAAAGAGCTTACAACGTGTTGGGCTGCATAAAATAACCTCAGACCGCGAGTCATAATTGCACCGTCTCACGCGCAGACTCGGAAATGCGCTTAGCTATTTATACAACGACACAAAGCTCGTTTCTACCTTCCGCGGCCATGGGCATGCGCAAGTTCAACAACTTTAACTGCAATGCTGAACAGATTACTGTGACTGTCGGTGTTGGTGTTGGTGTTGGTCAGTATTGGCTGGATGTCTGGGTAGGTTTGCTCCCAGGTTTACCGGTAAGCCATGTCTAGTATCATCTCTTCCCTTGGACACCATGTTCTAATACAGCTAGGCACTAAGGTCTGTCACCAGTTAGTCTTTCAATGGCCCCAGCTGCATCTCGCAGACTGCATCTGCAGGTGGTAACTTCCGGCTATCGTTCAAGTAGGTTCGTATATACTTGAACATGCATTGCCAGCCGCTTTGGGGTTTTTCTCTGGTCACAACGGTGATGGTTCGGGAGACAACGCGCATAAAGGCAATGGTCAGCTTCCTTAACTTACTTGGCAGTGGATTTACGAACAAGGCCCATCGAAGGAAGCTTATGTAACAAAATACTCCACTGACTGATCCCCCATTTGAATATGATCCGCCAGGATACGGAACTCGCTTTTTCGGAGCATGGGCTGGTATGGCGGCGGGAAGAACGACGAGTCATCTGATCATCTAATCAGATAATCTGTAGGAAATAATTCTTACGACCTCTTTAAAACTCATATAGAGCCAGCCTCGTAGAATCTCACTTCACTGATCTACAAAAGATTGCCGAAACCCCCGTTTAACGGAGGTTCAGTCTGCTCTATCTCATCTTACTCTACTTGAACTGTTCCTACAATGAAGTTATCTACCATCTTCCTCACAATTACCTCCGCGGCTACTGCTATGGTTGCGGCTATCCCTGAACCTAAAGTTGAGATTCCAGGCAAGCTTGTTTTTCGCGATGAGTTTGAGCTTGCTATTCGTCAGGCGGGGTGCTCTGCTTGTATTCAAGGCCTTTGATACTGCAATAGCTCCTGCATCCACGGATGCTAAGTCTTGAACTCGTCCATGAGTACTTCAACAAGATAATATGGGAGCTCCCTTTTGTTAACACGTCTTTGCATGAACAAAGCTGACTTGGAGTTTCTCCCGGGCTATGTGGCGAAATTCAGATCACGGAAATCTATAGAAGATGAAGGGAGCTTATTGCGCCAGAGGAA
This sequence comes from Fusarium camptoceras, assembly GCA_004367475.1. Classification (NCBI taxonomy): domain Eukaryota; kingdom Fungi; phylum Ascomycota; class Sordariomycetes; order Hypocreales; family Nectriaceae; genus Fusarium; species Fusarium camptoceras. The sequence goes on from QGED01000029.1 coordinate 97,721, forward strand.
GCCTATTTTATGGCAAACTTGAACGTTGTAGCTGCAATTCCTGAGTTTACTAAGAGGTGGATTGAAGATAATTGTTAGACCTTCGCGTTAAGTTATATAGATTTGGTGTAAGGACTAAGCACGGCTTATAGGAAGAACCAAGAAGTTAAACATATTTTATAGTTGCAACGCATTAAATAGCAATCAGTCAGGCATCCTTGATATAATGTCTAGATTGTAAGCCAGACAGGCTATTTGCAGTAGATATTTGTGGCTAAGAGCTTGTCTCACCTTAACGAAGTTGATACCAATGTTAAACGACCTTTCATGCGGGTTATTACAAATTCAACATATATGCAATTACGCGTGTTTCAGTCAAAGTCAGCTGACAGATGGGTTGTGCATCAGGACATAAGGCTCAGCCTAATTACAGTCGGGCAGAAACATGTGAAACTTTCCAAAAGTCCTGTTTGATTCTACTGAAGTCCTCCTCATTGTTTAATCTCCCCAAATGAGTCAACGAAAGGCATTGATAGAGGAGCTCACAGTAGGATGGGTTTGTGCGCTCCCCATCGAGCTCGCCGCAGCGCAGGAGATTCTGGATGAACGGTACCAGGACCAATCATACCAGGACCCTAATGATGCCAACATATATACACTTGGTCGTATTGGCAACCATGGTGTTGTTATTGCATGCCTTCCAGCAGGTCAGTTAGGCACCAATTCTGCTGCTGTCATCGCCACACGAATGAAGTCAACTTTCACAGCAATTAGGTTCGGCCTGATGGTGGGAATTGGAGGCGGTGTTCCAAGTGATGCAGAAGACATTCGGCTCGGGGATGTTGTTGTTAGTCGTCCAACGAAACAAAACGGAGGAGTCGTTCAATATGATATGGGAAAGGCTAGGCCGAACATTTGTGAACGGACGGGGTCACTAAATTCGCCACCGGAAATCTTACTCAACGCAGTCTCGAAATTTGAGAGCAGTGAACGGCGAGGAATGAGCAAACTTGCATCGCAGCTATCCATACTCAACAGCTCACCAGTGTTCACATCCGAGAATGCAGGACCCGATATCCTATTTGAATCGACCTATAAGCACATCGGTGGAGATAGATGTGAAAGATGTGATATGGACAAAGAGATCCGGCGAAAACACTATAACGATCGAGGAACTGCCGTTCATTACGGCACTATTGCCTCTGGTAATCAGGTTATGAGAGACGGTCAGTTAAGGGACCAAGTTAGCCGGGCGCTTGGTGGAGTACTTTGCTTCGAGATGGAAGCTGCAGGACTCATGAATAGTTTCCCCTGTCTCGTTATTCGAGGCATCTGTGACTATGCAGACTCGCACAAGAATAAGAAGTGGCAGCCTTATGCATCGGCAGCTGCAGCTATATGCGCGAAGGAGATCCTATCAATTATCCCGCAAGCCGAAGTGAAGGAAACACGAAGGGCTCATGGAGCAATCTTGTTTGTGCGACAACCTATTTCTGAATTAGAACTAGCTGCTAATGTTTGTAACCCTCTCCTGATAGGAATCCTTACGATCTGCCGTTGACTGTGTAGATCTATACCAGTTCCTTGAAGCACTGCCAGACAAGGACCACGGCGAGCAGATACCCAAGATCACAATGGATTTCCACCAACAAAGACTTCATTGGGTCTCCAAGAATATGGACTTTAAACAGTGGGCGCGGTCCAGCCATCCACAGGTGCTTTGGCTTTCTGGACCCCCTGAATGCAACCTCTATGAAGTTTCAGCACACATTGCGAGACCGGAAAATGCCGTTGTGACACCTAGCGACGTTCTGCGCTTTTTCTGCTCACCAAAGAAAGGTGATGTGACAAGTGCTAAATTTGTTCGCAGTCTTCTTTTCCAAATCATCAGCGGGTCACCGACGCAACAAATGTCCATTATCAAAGGGTTTCTTCATACACTACGCGAGAGGCTAGTGAAACGGCGCGACAGGGATGCCGAACGGCGGGCTCCACCTAAGACCATTTCCGAGTGGCACCATAAATTCGACACTGTCTTCAAAATCCACGACCCTCCGCATGTAGTAATAAAACAAATGCTTGATGAAGCTTCGGCAGCCGAGCACTGGAATGCTCTACAGGGAGCCCTGGATGCTAAAACGGACCTAGAAATGCTGATCGTCATCGACGGGCTAGACGATATTGAAGATCCCAGAAATGAATTTAAGGGGGGGGCTCGTGGTTTTGCTAACTATCTTCTAGAACAGACAACAACAACTAAGCTTTTACTTACGAGTCAACCTAGAAATAACTTGAAGGAAGTATTTGACGGATTACCGTGTATCGAATATGACAAAGAGAGAAAAGGTCAGTCTAACCGACTTATCCGTCAGTACAGGAGACTGATTGTGACTTGTAAAGATTGCCTTACTAGTCTACATTTCGACAACTCCCGTTATGGTAGGATTTCTGAAGAACATGAAAGCTCCCTTAAGTGGATCTGGACTCATACTCAGTGCCTGAAATGGTTGGCCGCAGACACTTCCAGACTCTTATATCTTCAAGGAAAACCTGGAAGTGGAAAGAGTACACTTACGAAGTACTTTACAAAGGGTTTGAGGGATCGGGAACTCAGTGTAAAGTCGGCGACTCTGGCCTCATTCTTCTACAGTTGGAGAGAGGGAGAGGCTCAAAGAAGTCACTACAACATGCTTCGATCGATCCTCTACAGCATCCTAGACCAACAAGAGGCTTTCTTTTACCATCGCTTTCAAAGCGAATATCGTCGCAAATTGGCTGCAGGCAACGGTTGCAATGGAGGGTTCGTGTCATGGGACTACTTGTCGTTGAAAACTCTTCTTTTGTCTCTACGTGATTACGCAGAACATGAACGGTTCTATCTCATCATCGATGCAGTCGACGAGTCCGATGATAAGGACAGACGTGAGATTCTAGAACTGCTCCTGAGTATTTGTTCAGAGACAAATGTCTGTTCTGTCAAGGTGTTTATTGCAAGTCGGCCAGTGGCAGCTCTCGAACGCCGAATAAGCCAATTTCACAGTTTCATTCGGTTACAGGACGAGACGCAATCCGATATCATCCACTTCGCAAGTGCATTTTTACAACGCGTGGATTTCCCGCAGTTCGTCGATCGAGCAAGAGAGTATATTGTTGAGAATGCCAATGGTGTCTTCTTATGGGTAAAGCTGGTTGCAGAGGAATTACTCGCCTACGATGAGCAAGGATGTGCTGAGGAAGACATATTTGAATTCTTGAAGAGTCTCCCTACCGAGCTGGACGAACTTTACCAACGAATGCTTGATAAAATGACTGTGAGAACAGAGAAGGAAAACAGAGACGGCGTCAAGATGTTTCGCTTCGTTTTCTTTGCCGGTCGTCCTCTCTCAGTTTGGGAGCTCCTCCATGCTCTAGGCATTCCTGAAAACCCCGAAACTGAATTCTCTGCCTCAGAAGAGTTGTTCCAAAGACGGATTCCGCAAGAAAGGCGCATTGTACATTGCGGTGGCAATTTCTTGGAAATTAGGCAGCACAACGGTACTTCCGTTTCTAGGTCTTCAGGAAAGGCTACAGTGCAGGCCATGCACCAAACGGTTCGCGAGTTCTTTCTCCGGCCTAATGGATATGTAGCAAGGTCCAAGTTTAAAATGGTTGCAGAGCATGCTCACGCTTCCATGGCTATTACCTGCATCCGGTACCTTATGCTTTGCGCTGCAAACATGGCAACGGGACCCTCAGATGTTAGAAATTGGAATTTGCACGACTTCGAAAGCTGTGTTCATTATATCAACCAAAGGCCATTAGCAAGCTATGCCCTGATGTATCTCAAACACCACCTGGATCGTTGCCGGGGAGATCCACATGTCGGGATATTAACATCTCAGTTTATCGAGGAGTTGATTCACACTTCTGATGGGGTTAGGTATTTGCTTGAGAGGTGGGTAAGATCACAGCTCAAGGAAACCATACTCGACGTGCAATCAAACTGGATTTCAGAGAGATTCAGGGATAAGACGTTAAATACAGCAGTCAACAATGGCCTTTCAGAAGCAACTGAAATGTTAGCTCTGGCTGGGACTAATATCCAGCTGCAGGACAAGAATGGACGCACCCTGTTATTGTTGGCGGCAGCGGCGGGATATCAAACGGTGGTACACATACTGCTAGCGTACCAGGCAGATCCCGATACAACAGATAGGGATGGAAGGACGCCATTAAGCTGGGCTGCTAGGAACGGGCATGAGACAGTAGTGAGGGTGTTACTTGAGCGCACTTCATATATTGGCCCAGAAAAAGATGGTATGACACCCCTATCTTGGGCGTGTAGGAATGGGCACGACCCTGTAGTGCGGTCATTGCTAGAACATGGGTCAGACCCTAATTTGGTGGACAACAATGGGTGGACTTCACTTGGTTGGGCGACGAAGAACGGGCATCTGGCTACTGTGGTATCATTGCTCCAGAAAAGCACAAACCTTGAAAAGAGGAGCAAGGATGGAAGGACACCCTTGAACTTGGCAGCTAGAAGTGGGAATGAGGCCTTGATACGGTTGTTACTAAGGTCTGGGGCGGATGCCAAAGCAGAGGACAAGGCAGGATTAACAGCATTATACTGGGCGGCTCGAAATGGGCACAAGACTGTAGTGCAACTCTTACTGGAGCATCAGGATTACGGGGCGATTGATAGCATGGACAAAGACGGATGGACAGCTCTCATGTGGGCTGTAAAGAATAAGGATGAGGAGACAGTGCGACAGCTTTTACTGCACAACGCATGTGTTGATATGAAGGATAAAGGCGGGTCGACAGCATTAATATGGGCAGTTAGGAAAAGGGACAGGGAAATAGTACAGAGTCTCTTAGAGCAGAAAGCTGATACCGACGTAAAGGATGAAGAAGGATCATCTGCGCTATTATGGGCAACTAAGAATGGGGATGAGTCCATATTGCAGCTGCTGTTGGACTTTGGGGCAGATATTCATGCAAGGGGCCGATACGGATGGACAGCGCTGCACTGGGCTGCTTTGGCTAGGGACAAGCCTACTGTTCAATTACTGTTGGGCTATAATGTAGATGTTGATGTTAGGGATGACGAGGGACATACAGCACTCTCATGGGCCACCAGACATGGGTACAAGGATATAGCAGGGTTGTTACTGGGGAGTAGAGATACTGAGCCAGAGGGTTACAGGAGGTGAAGAAATGCAGTATTAGAGGGATAAAGACTTTCAAAATTTCACATTGTGAAACAAAGGTATTGCAAATAGGCTTATATTAACCTTAAATGCGCAGTCTAGTATAGGGAAAGCAAGCAGGTTTAGCACCTAGTAGAGGTTCGTTTTCCTAAGTCCTTACATCTCATTAAGACATTACAAGCTTTAAGTATTAACTAATAATAGCTCTTATATATAAAATATAAAGTCATTAACATAAACTTAAATAATTGTATGTAGTTAATATGAGTTGCATTATAATATAACCTTTTACCTTTAAATAGAGGAATCTAGTTTAAAGTTTTAAATAAAGCTGTTTATTTTCCTTTTAAGTAATAAAGAATATTAGGGGATTTATGAACTTACAATGCGTAGGGACCGGGGTGGTTGTAGGAGAAAGGAAGGGAGGGAAAGCTGCTGCGCAAGGCACAGCAGACTTCTCTGCGCGTGCTGTGTTGGCGATAGTTAGAGTTCAGTGGCTGTGGGCGACACCAGTTGAATTGAGCCTGTGATTTAACCAGCCCCAGGGGTCAACTTTAAAGTCGAGGAAGCTAGATTCTTAAAGATCAAAGGGAAAAGAAAAGCTTAGTACATAAAAATAGAACCTTAAATAAAGAGAACAAGTATAGAGTTTACTGAGAACTATACTAAGTTTAACTATATAGAATATAAGGATATTTTTGATAAAGAAATACGCATAAGAAGGTTAAGAGGTTAGAGGAGGGTTTATTCCTTAAGGTCTTAAGGTAAAGAATACTAATCTTAATGATTGCGAGAGAACAAGAGACTAGGTCTCATCGGGTGTACATCCGGCGAATATAAATACCCAAATTCTATTATGATATGGCAACCGGTCGGCAGTCTGCTATTCAAACAAAGCGCGCGCGTGGTGTGTAATGAATGATATTGCTCGGACATCCGGTCGGCATTTTGTGATGTAGAAAAGTCCGGGTTGACACTAGGCTAGCATTGGTTCCCGCATCGGTCGGTTGATCTTGAGGAATAACGCATGCGGCCAATCTTGCCCACTGTTGCAAGTCGCTTGATAATACCTGACTGATGTTGAGGAATTCGTCTTGATTGGTCATGCTGATTGATGATTCGTAGACTCTTTTTTAGTTCGGTTTAAAATAAGCTAAATGTTTAGATAGAAATAGATATAGCATATGTGGTATTTGAGTTTTGGACTCGGTACTACTTGGTATGAGTCAGACGATAATCGATTTGGATGCAGTTTTTGATTAAAATTACATCGACCAATATCCACTTAATCCGACATGGCTGAATTTGCATCGAATCAAGAAAGCTTGGACGTAAGCCAAACATTGGCTCCGCTGACTGATGTCGAGCACAAGGCTTACAACAGATTGGCTGCGAAGATGGAGACTTTCGTAAGTTGACGCCAATACAAGGTCAACCATCTTTCCCAATATTGTTCTAACATAAACCGTCATTAGCATGACCATTTCAAACGAACTTGGCGCTTTCTCGAGGATACGTGCAAAGTACAAGACCTTCCAGCCGGTCTCTCACTGATTGACTTCATACACGAGGGTCTATCCTTCTGCATGTCTCTGGAAATGCACCACAAGATTGAGGAGCAATATTTCTTCCCACAGCTGGCTCGCAAGATGCCAGAGTTTCGAGAGGGCAGTAATGTCCATCTACTTGAACAGCACCGCGTCATCCATAAGGGGTTATCTGAGTTGAACAGCTACCTATCATCTTGCCGTCTGTTGCAATCGCAGTTCGACTTTAAAGAGATGAAGACTAAAATGGACAGCTGGAGTAGTGTATTAAGGGAGCATCTTGACGCTGAGGTGCAGACACTCAAAGTGGAGAATATGCGAAAATATTGGACTCTGGATGAAATTAATCGGATAAGGATGTAACAACCATTTCTACTTGTCCTATCAGAGGGCTCTAAAGCTAGAAATAGATAATACATCTTTGGTTCTTAGTTTGCTTTTCCTAAGCCCATAAGAATCTCAGCTTATTCTTTTCAATGTGGTTATTACTATTCTGTACAGTACGCACTTAAAGAAAGACATTAAATAATTATTAGTAATTATTAGTAAGTAGTGAAAATTTGCAGTGCCACAGTAGGGGGCGCCACTCGGACTTGTGACATTTGCGAAGTCCGAACATAGAACGGAGATGCAGATTTCTTTATAGTGCAATTGGGAATAGATAAATTAAAGCTAAAAAAGGTTAATTTCAGTATATTCATTGATCACACTCTTGTCTTTATTGCTGCATACGACCGTTCACTTACCTCTTCCATTCCAAGTTACTGTCTACCTTGAAGATCTGGCTGTCTGCTTCAACCACAAACAAGATAGCTCTCGACCCTCTCACTCTCATTCCTCACTCCCAATCTATTACTCGAATCTCCTGAGATGGCCTCATCGAATCCTCCACTTCAGCCGTCAGACATGGGCGATACCGTTCACTGCGACGACTTACAATGGCTTCCTCTCGCTCCTAAAATCTGGATCAAGCTCGTTAAGCTTAGACCTGAAACGGGATCATATACCGTCATGATCCGAGCTGAGTCCGGAGGTGTTCTCCCTCGTCATCGACATGTCAAAAGCGCCGAAATCTACATTCTCAAGGGAAACGGCGATCATCCCCAAGCTGGCCACTTCGAAAAGGGTGATTACGTATCAGAGCACGAGGGCGCGCGGCACGATCCACTGGTCTTTGATGTGGAGACAGAGATGTTAATGGTCAGCGAAGGCCCCTCAGTGTTCCTCGATGATGAGGGAAATGATCTCTACGCGATGGATATCCCCATGCTCCAGAACCTTGCAGCCTCAGTAGCTTAAAGCTTTGACTGTATGTTATACTATAACGGTCAACTTTTTTAAATAAAGTTTTATTTTACAACTTGATTCAGTAGTAATAAGTCTACAGTTCTACCGTTATTACAATTAGTAATTAATTCTAATCTGTTAACACTGGTTTAGCAGCTGCTAAAGTTACAGTAATTCTAGATAGCCCGATCCTAATCCAGCTACAGGTTATGCCACTGTCTTTTCCTCTCTTTTTGAATCTAGAGTTTCGATTTTTAAATAGATTTGCTCCTCTAATGGAATACCTGTATAGACCCTATTGTGAGCCTCTCGCCCCGTGCCCAGCTCGTATGCTATTTGAGTTTTTTTTTGATGACCGGCTTTCAGACCGGTCTGCTAAGTTTATTCTCGCTGTATGGATGCCGACAGTATATCAGCACAGTTACTTGCTCTTTCTGATTTGATTTGGATAGGTTCTAAACAGCAATTAATTCTAGTTAGACCTATTACAAGATATTTTTAAGAAGGGCTCAAATCCTCTCCATAATGTAGTCCATCAGGTTTTTACGTAAAACATGCTGATATCTTTAATTTGTATCGCGGAAAGCAGCAAACAACACTTTCTCTGCACAATCATCCTGGTCAATGTCTTCAAGCCTCACTGCTCCCTCTTCTGTATCATCCGCCCCCTCTCTCGCTACTGTTCCAGGCATCACCTTCTCGTCACCAAATACTCCTTGTTGTAATGGAATCTGGAGCGCGCCGCCCATGCGGGGCTCTTTACCGAACAAACTATGCAGCTTGACCTCCCTCACGCGCACAGAAAAGACCCTTTCCCCAACAGCCAAAAAGCGCGACAGTAGCTCTTTACTGGTCTCCTTTGTGACCTTGATCGAAGGGTTGGCCAGATTGAAGGGCAGTGGCGGAGCTCCAAAGGCCATGGCTGCCTCCTGTAAAGGGACTTGAAGGTTAATCTCACCTCCACTCGAGGAACTGTTAGAGGAGTCGAATTTGGCGTTGAGACAGGTCTTCAAGCCAACGATCATATAAGCCCGCTGCCTGGACTGGTTCTTCAAGAGCTTCATGACGTCGTCTTTGTGGGCTTTGATTAAGGCATCGAAGACCTGTTGATGCTGCCTCAGTGTACGTGTGATCACCGTTCGGGCTCTGAAATTTGTGGACACCTCCTTCGAGTTTGTTGAAGAGATTCCCAGTATCTGCGCCAGCCGGACCTGCGCATCTTTGCTCTTGGTTGTAGCGAGAACGTTTTCGACATCGTTACTTGTCACCTCCATAGGTTCGAGGTTTGGCAGATCCTTGATTACCTGTCGAGGGTCGTGAGGAACATATCCTCCAAGTAGATCGTCTACGTCTGCGACAATCCTTCCGAGTAGATAAGGTGCTTCCTTTCCGTCAAGTATCGATGAAGGGTGAAGCAATCCCCATGTCGGGCCTGGCTTGCGTCGTGACAGCATTTTATGACTTGTTTTATTCTCGATTGAGAAGGGGTAATTGAATGATTTGCCTGGTTGTTTTATGTGCTATCTTATAAATACGTTATCAAGAGGCAGCCCAGGGTACATTGACGCTGCCTCCGCCATTAGACGGAGTGAATATTACCCCCCATTGCACTGCGGAAACATTGCCCTCCGTCAAAAAGCGGAATAGTGCCCTCCACCATCCAACAAATTTAGCCAAACGTTATCACCTGAGCTGCCGCTATTGAAGCCTAATGCTAGTGCCTCTCGCCATGCTGCTTGATGCATTTCGTGTGTTCCGTGTGGCTGAATAGTTGCGATCATTCCAATACTCATAGCTAGAGTTCATGCTTGTCACATGTGTCCGCCATTGTTATCATGGCGTAGTGCGGCTGAGAACCCTCATCAGGGTCTTCGTCTGACTACCTTTGTCTCGTCGAGGTCTGGCAGCTAAACTACATAAAGTTGGAAAGTTGTCTTTTTCGTTGCAGGTGGTATTTGTCTCAACCAAACCTGAATAACATCACTGATTCTCCCTCACCCTCAATATTTCTTTTTGGATAAACGAAGCAGTAGCTGAAGAGAGATCGGTACAACTACGCGATGGCGACCATCTCTGAGCAGCTCGAGCTGAGCCTAGTGGAGAGACACTATAATGCTGACACGCAGGAATGGACTGTCAACCTCAGAATCTCAGATGATCAGCCCGCAAAGACCGTCACTATCAAGAGTCCCATCGACAAAGGCGAAGAAGAGAAACTTCGATGGTATGTTGAAGAGTACGCTTTGTTAGATCCCTACAGGATCGGCCGCGCACAGGAAGCGATGGCATTACTGAAACGATATGGAAATGAACTTGCCCAGACACTTCAGCCTACTATAAGGGATATGATGTCGTCAACTCATAAATTCAATGTTAACATTACAACCATTCGACTTGAAGTTGTTTGCCGAAGCTCGACAACCAAGCTTCAACAGCTCCATTGGGAGCTTCTAGAATTCGCGGATTGGGATTTTGATGCCAAGATAAGGTTCGTTGTCACAAGACGTATTGTCACATCAGGCAACGAATCCTTCGGGACAGACATTGGCTCGGAGCAGAATATTCGCATTCTTTTTATTTCGGCTCGCCCGAAGGTCGACAGGGATGTTGACTACCGGCTCATATCGCGGCATCTAGTTAATCTCACTAATTCGGCACCTTTGAAAGGTCATTGCACTATTGACTTTGTGCGTCCGGGCTCATGGCCGCTTGTTAATGGTCATCTGCAAAACCATCCACCAGGGTACTACTCTATCGTCCACTTCGACGTCCATGGATCTATATATGAGAATCAGTATGCTTTCCCACTCAAGCACGTCATAATACTAATTATCACTCTAGACCTTATCTTCATTTCAGCCCATTGATCCCAGAGCTTCTCTTCGACCTACAAAAAGCGTCGACCATTGCTGAACAGCTAAAAGCAGCCAAAGTAGGCATGGTGATTCTAAACGCATGCAACTCAGCCAATGCCCAGCATACCCACAGTAACCTGGCTGAGATGTTTATCCAAGCAGGTATAGGGACTGTTGTTGCCATGTCCTATTCTGTACTAGCTGAGAGTGCAAAGATTTTCGTCGGGCAGTTCTATGAGAGCTTTCTTATCAAACATCTCGACGCTGACCTGGCGGCGTATGCAGCACGCCGTGCCATCGAAACCAATTCTATCCGACGAGGCGCCTTTGGATTGGTGCGATCTGTCAAAGATGGAATCATACCTGTTATATACAAAGGTTATTCTGGAAGGGTCTCTTGGAAAGCACACCCCATCGCAGAATCCACGAAGGTCCCAGAGCAGAACCAACTACAATTGCCACTTGACGTGGCGCCATTTATCGGTCGTGATATCGATATCCTCAATCTAGAAAATCTACTCTTCTTGAAACCTGCAGTACTTTTGTACGGACCTGCAGGCTCTGGAAAAACAGGTCTCGCTCATCATCTACGGGACTGGTGGGTCAAAACAGGTTATTTCGATAACGCATATATCATTTCATGTCATTCATTCCCGTCCTTCGATGAGTCTACTATCTACAGGACCCTTGCATCTCTTATTGATGGCCAATCAGAGGTTGATGCTGGACCTAGCGATGAGCAGATAATCCGACAAAAGGTACTCCAAAGCTCCAGTATCATAATCATTGACGATTGTGAGACGACAGCGGGCAAAATAAACCTTGAACAATTCGAATTGCCTGTCATGAATCGGCAAGAGGCTGAAGATTTGTTCAAGTTCGTGGAAAGCGTTTGTGCAGAGCCGGAAGCGAAATGCAGGTTTATGCTATTGTCTCGGACTGATGCCATACTGGCCCAATTCATGCTCGGCCCTGATATGAGGATCAAGAACGAAGACATTGGGTACTATGAGCTGAAGAACCTTAGGCCAGCTGAGGCTGTACAAATCATTACAGGAGAGACTCGGACCGTGAGCGACACCGAAAACAAGCAACTGTCTGACTTGATTGCATTTCATGATAACAATGCAACCATGGCTTCCATACTTGGAACGTGCATTGGTGATCCAAATACTGATATCGCGTATCTCGATCAAACTCTTCAAACGGACCTGCCTCCTGGCTTATCAGACTCACTGACCCGCCGCCTGCAAACTACGTCAACACAGAATGTCAGCATTTTCTCAGATTTTGCCCAAGTTATGAAAAGCCTCCGAACAACTTACCCCGATGTTCATCGAGCCATGCTTTGCCTCGCGCTCAATCGCAATAGATCCCTCAACTATTCAAACTCGAGTAGTTACTTCTTGAATGTTGCGGGATGGGGATTGCTTCCAGGATGTCCAGCCGCACAAGCATCCAAGCTATCATGGCCTGCTGCGCGACGAGCCGGGCGACAACCAGAAAGGTTCCACCCCGCGATCTTTGAACATTCTCCATCGACGAGGTACGCCTTTCGCGATGCCATAAAGATTCTCAAAGTAATCGGGCTTGTGGAGGACGATATTACCATTCCGTCAGGCGACTACTACAAGCTGCATCCTCTTCTACCTTACCTTCTAAGACTGGAGATACAGAGTTTAGAGGACTCGGTTGAGTTCTCGCAAAGGCTGCGCAAAAGTTTTCTCGACTACTGGCACTTCAGAGCTAGCGAGTGGACCAAGGTGGGACGGGAAACGATCCCAGGGCTTATCTTGACCGAATGGCCCAACCTGTGCTGCGCTATAGAACTGTGCATCAAGGAGGAGAACTTTGGTAGAGCCAGTACTGAAGTGTTTGCTTTGCTCAAACAGGTTCTGAAGACAGGTGCTCAAACACCCAAAAGAATCGAAATGACTTTCAACCTCTTGGTCAAGGGGATATCGCGCTTTGAGAGCGTGGCAGCGGCTTCTCCCCATTCTGCACTTGACCCCGCCACGTTAGAAAAGGCGATGGCAGTTGTTCGCACGTTACTCGAGCTTTTGAGACAAAGGAACAGTTCCGAACTCGACGAAGCCAGCAGAGTAGCAATTAAGCAAGCAGTAGGACTTCTCGGATCTTCTAGTCGTGTATACGACGAGCCGGATGCGGTCAAATATACTGGTGTCATGCTGCACCTTGCGATTCTTAAATACGAGCTCACCAAGGATGAATCAGATACTCAAGCACTATTTAACAGCGTCTGGAACTCTGTGCTTTCAGATGATGTCTCGGACGAAACCGCGATTCTATTCTATCAAACGCACTTTGATCTCATCTTTTTACTTATGGATCGAACGGATCTGGCTGAGAGTTGTGCAGTGACCAAGGATATGATTCGGGAAAAGGCAGAGGCCATCCTATGCGCAATGAAAGACGAGGATTTAGATACCACAAGTCTCGAACTGACGTGGTCAATGTTTCAACTAAAACATTGGTCTAATCACCACACTCCATTCGATCTTGATGGCACCATGCAAACCGAAGATATGTTGCGTACAATCGAGCAGAGAGGAATCCAGCTTGACGAGACCAATCCACGCTTCGCATTAATCTTTGCAATAAAGTATAGACACGATTATGAGAGGGCGTCATCTATACTACGTCACGCACTCCATGACGCACATCAACGGGATGATAGGGAGGAGCAGCGACTTTTGCATAGAGCGCTTTTCAGCTTTTCATCAGAACAACGTGATCTTGAGCATACTGTACTTCACTTTGACGAGTTGATCAGAATTGACCGCGCTCTTTCTCCTGGGCAGTCCACTTCAAATGTTATGTCTCAAGATCAACATCATTTTGAAGCCATAGGAAACATCGTCATCGCTAATATCGTCATCCGCAGACGCTCTGAGCAATATCTGCCGTCTCCAGGCAATACGACATCTGGAACCTCGCGTCCACCGACTCAGGCCAGTGAGGAAGACAGAAGGTTCACTCAATCACGGCTTAGTCGCGCTCTTCAGCTTGCTGTTGACAACAACTTTCCGGACCTGCAATGTCGCGCTCACCTCGCGCTTGGTGCCTACGAGACGTACCTAGAAGCTCGTCCCAGTGCAGGCTGGGGGCACTTTGCTCGTGCTGTTTCTCTCGGTGACGAAGTAACATCCAAAGTTAAAGAGCCGTTTGTGTTAGGTACAGACCTCGCGCATGGAAGGTTCATGGCAAGGCTCTTGATCACCTGGCAATTCCAAACAGCTACAGATGTCCGAGACGAGATTTCCCAATATGTTGCTGCTGCCCTTGGTGATGATTGGCATACGGTTCGAGTCAGGTCGTTTCTTGATTTGACGTATAACAGCCTCGAGATGCTCCCAGGCGTCAGAGTTGATTACACCTTCTTTCAGGATCCGCCCCTGGATCGATACTTTGAGGAAGCCCAACAGATATTGTTTGACGATGTCCGACATCCGGAGATCTATATCTTCTGGAGTCACAATGACTCTGGTTGGATTATCAATAAGGAGGCTATGGGGGAAGCGGCCATGCACGCCTTTATGATTGGGTCTATAAGGAAGGAGCCGCAAAGCTGGCAAGGATATAAGAGTCCAGAATTACCAGAAAGGTTTCGAGGTCTTTCAATCCATTCTCCTGGAGAATGATGTCTTTGTGGAACAATGAGTAGCGTTGGATTATGCTGCATTGTCATATGTGTGGGGGGATGTCAAAGATGATTTTCCTCAAGTTGTTAAGGACACTATCACAGTGGCTTTGCAACTTGACTGCAGATATTTATGGGTCGACCGACGCGTATGTGAAATGAACGCAGAACGACAAGGGCTAATTGTTTGCAGTGTATTCCTCAGGAAGCCAAAGATCCCAAAGAGCAGCAAAAAAAGCAGCAACTGTTGGAAACGATGGGCGACATTTATTCGCAAGCAAAATTTACGATAGTGGCTGCTGCTGGGGAAGATTGTAACTATGGTCTGGTCGGTGTCAGTCACCCTCGCAAGCCCGAGCTGCGATATACTCACGTTCCTGGTGCAAAACTGACTTATTTCGGCACACCTCCTGCCGGGAAGATACGGTCAACCTTATGGGCCTCCTGTGGTTGGACCTATCAGGAAGGATTTTTGTCGCATAGACGGATTTTCTTTACTGATGAACAAGTCATGTTTCAGTGCAACGTTATGACTTGTCTTGAGTCATTCAAAAAGCCCATGAGCGTCCTACACCAACCTAACGAGCCAAAAAGAAGGAGGAATCATTTCTTGGTGGACATTGAACCTATTAACTTAGCTTATAAAGACATTGGGAAGCATGCGGGGGAGTTCAGTAACAGGAACCTTACCAAGGACAGCGATACTCTGAAAGCATTCTTAGGAATACTCAGTTTCTTTCAAAAAGACAACGACTGCTTTCACCTTTATGGAAACCCAATTTCCGTTCGGAAAGAGAAGGTCCATTGCATCAATGCTTGGTATCATACCAAACCTGGGGTCAAAATTGCCGAGTTCCCTAGCTGGTCTTGGATAGGCTGGAAAGGTGGAGTCAAGATGACTAGCCGCGATCATCCGGAATATGAAATTCGAGTGTTTAAAACAAGAGAGCAAGCCGGAAGTCCAGCTGAACATCCACTCGGACACCCGATTTCACTCGATGATTACAAAAAGGCGTGCAGCACAAACCCTGTACAGAATATGGAGCCCGTCATCGAACTGACAGGGATGATGGCAAAGATGTCGTTCGAAGTCATCAAATGGAACTCAGAGGCAGTTGATCCAAATGAAAGGGATAACAAAATACCGATGCAAGATGGTGCTTGGGCAATACTTCCCTTCGCCACCAATGTCACATACCACTCATTCTTGTACCTCGACAACGAGGCGCTAACGGGAATCTATCAGTTTGAGCTTCCAGTCATGGTCCTGGAGTCTGGAAAAGAAAAGCCAGATCAAAATATTGTGATACTGGTTCTAAGGGAAAAGAGTGTTCGCCGCTTTGAACGGGTTGGAATGATCATCTTGTTCCGCGGGGACAACGAAGCCAAACTTACCATGCTTCGGGATAAGAGTGGGAAATGGGTGCAACCAAAGTCAATACCCAAGCTCCAAGAGTTTACCTGGTGGGAGGAAGTCAGAGATCAAAGAATCGTGTTACAGTAGGACAGTCTATGGAAGCCTTTTATCTTTTCAAGCGGTATATTAAGTTATCTCTGTTAGTTAAAATGTGTAATCTTTAAAGCCTACGTCTCCACGTTATTAAGTCCCAATATTTCTCCTAGGTCATAGTGAGACCGTGCTTCCTCCCCGGACGGAGACGGGAAGCTTCTACGTCAAGAGATACCTCGGAATGAGATGCGAAGGGTGTCTTTATTGGGTTATACATCTAATGACGAAGACCTTGCATTAAAAAGCCTTGTTCAGATCGTCAGCTGATAACCGCTGACCCTCGCCAGCCGACACGCGCTCAAACTGACGTGGGCCGAATGTCTCCACGTCAGGAACAAGATCAAACTTTCCTATGTCCATGACCTTATCCCAATTATCCCGAACCGTTTCAATAGTCCAATCCACGTCCCGTGAACCAAGGTAACCACCTGTTTCTCCAATGAAAATTCGAGACATGAGCCTCCCACCGAAATTGAAGTTCTCTCCGTTGACATTGGAATCCTCATGCGCAAGCCACAGAACTGGTGGGGCGTTTTCCACGGCAGGCATGTGATTTCGCATGAAATTGAGCATCTCTTTGTCCTGGATATGCTTCGCCGCCAGGTCGGTGAGACCAGATGGGCAAACCGAGTTTACCAAAATATTGTGATGCTTTCCATCAGTTGCAAGAGCCCTTGCCAGACCAAGAAGTCCCATCTTCGCGGTTCCATAGCTGATATGGGTCGGCATTCCGAACATCATGCCAGAAAGCATCATTACAACTCTTCCGAACTGTTGCTTTTTCATATGAGGCCATGCAGCTTTGGTAATGTTGAAAGCTCCACCGATATGGACATTGAGCATCTTCCAAAAGAGTTCATGTGTAACTTGTTCGATGGTGAGAGACTCGCTGATGCCTGCGTTGTTGATGATAATGTCGATGCGTCCATATGCATCGATGGTTTTTGCGACAATGCTTTCAGCTACATTATTGTCTGAAATATCTCCAACGCATGCAATTGCCTTGCCGCCGGCTTTCGTGATGTCATCGACTGTTTGCTGTGTGGTGGCGGGAGTTATGCTATTGACAGCAACAGAGGCTCCCAACTGGGCAAGAAGAAGCGCGTACTCCCGCCCAAGGCCTCGACCGGAGCCTGTGACGATAGCAACGCGCCCATCGAAACGAAGTGTACCTGACGACACCATGTTGAGAATGTGGATATTTGAGTGAGTGTGAGGGCTCAGGTACTAGTGGTGAGAGGTGTTGGTATATTGAATGATGATGTTAAACTATACCATATCGAGGTGGAGGCTGAGGTATAGTGACCATTGGAATAATGTATCAATATATATATCTTGTGAGGCGGACATGATGCCATGGATGGTCCGTTGTCCAGACAGGAATGTCAGAAGGCATACTGCATCGACGTAGCAAAATCCGTCGTAGAGGTGGAGCATTTCTTTCTATCGATAGTGGCCCTAAACCTAGTATAGGAAGGGTTTGATTAATCTTCATATCCACAGTCCCGACCGACTTTACTAACATGCGGACTTGGGCTTGTTTGCGGAGTTTGTATTAGACCTCACAGATTCATACCTATCATTAACCCTACATCAGCGGATCACGGACCCGCTTGCCCGCAATCTATTCACAATATGGGGTCGGTATTTGCCATGGAAGGCTCGAGCTTCAGTGTAACCTAGCGCTGCGGTCAATTAAAGTTCAGGTAACATCAAGGCCAAATGAAACAGTACGACTGCAGAATGTGATCAACTTCAATGCAAACATCTCAAGTTATCCAATCAAAAAGCCACATTGTTGCATTAGCGTAACATGAACTTATTGACCCCAGCGCTGCCTCACGGAGCGTCGGGCTTCTTTACACTCCGGTGACCCCGTACGTCCGAAAATTGCAGTTGGGAGTCAAGAGAGCACAAGATCTACACATTCACCAGGATCCTTTTTGACAGGCAATAGGTATCACGTGTCAGCAGGGATAATTTAAAATTGTAACCAAAATGGCAAAACCTGTAAAGGCAGAATTTAACAGAACAGAGGAGGAAGATAGGCTCCTGAGGTCGACGGGACTTGGTTTGAGAACATCTATTTATGTTATGCCACGCGACGATCCATCGCATAATTACACGTATTCTTTCGAACCTCAAGCAGACTTTTCCGCTGCTCTGGCCTATGCGGACGAGATACGAAAGTACTTTAAGAATTTCGCTGCTAAGTACTACTTGTTTAAACATGTTTGGACTCAGTACCGCGTCACGGACGCTTTGTGGGATTCATCAAAAGGCCAATGGTATATCACAGTCACCAACCTGCAGTCTCGGACAATTGTGCATGCCTGGCTCATGCAACCGGCTACTTGAACAAATCAGCCTGGACATATGTGCCAGATATCGAGGAATTTTGGGGAGCCAAGCTGCATAGCGCGGAATGCGATGACAATGTCTCTCTTGAAGGCAAGGATGTCCTATTGACAACTTCCGATCCAACGGGGTCAGTCTTCTATCAAAATGGTTGGATCGATATTATACTATATGGAGACTATGCGTGAGCCTTGGTTCAAGGAAATCAAGTTTCAATATAGCAGTAATCGGTTTGCTTGGATTGGTGAAGTTGCGGAGATAGAGTAAGCCTTGCCAGATAGAAAAATGTTGAAACATTTTTCTATATGATTCACTCAGCTCATGCTCTGATGGTTGTGGTCAGGCTCGGTCGGGTCCGTCGGGACTACACTATGCAGATTCTAACCCATTGCTGGGATCCACAGCACTTCCTATGTTAGGCTAAAAGTGTTGTTCGCCTAAGCCAATGGGTGACTGTAATTACCAAGACTGTTACGATCTTTCCTCTCAGTCGTAAGTGCTGCCCTTCTCATGCTGTCTGTCTAAGAGCCTCACTAAGATACTAATAGCCTGTAAACAGTGAAATATCTATGGTGGTTCAGATTCGTCGATTTCTTCAAGAAGCTCAAATTTTATTCGAAACAGATGAGCCATTTTCCAAGTACACTGACAAAAAGACAATAAACAACGAGAACTCCATTGCAGCCTTGAGCTACGGGGTTACAGTAACGTGGTGCCGCATACTATCAAATAATAACAGCCCATGGGTCTCATCACATAAGGCTGTTGAGCTACTCACGACATACAGGCAAGAGCCACGCTCTTTATGATATATAGATATACTTCTACTTTAAGTAGCAATCCCTGAGCGTTGTTAAATTAAAATAGTGGACGTGCTGGACGAATTGGCATGACAGAGGATAATAAGTACTTCTGAGTCCCGTTTGGGTGCATTTTCCTAGGTACTATACTAGGGATGACAGATTGAAGTAGGGACGCATGGTGTTAATTCTGAAAGAAGTGTGTTGTATTATCCCCACCAGTTAAAATGTGTAATTATTAGAGCCTACATCTGGACGTCATTAAGTCCCAAGACATCCCGTGCTAGGCCGACGGAATACCACGCAAGCTTCAAGCCATAGAGGTTTCGAATCATATCAAGCCTCATCTGACAAAGTGCTATCTGTTGGGGGGTGATATGCAAACTTGCAATTGCAACTGAAAGCGGCCAAACCATATGATACATAACAGCTATCTGCCGTCTTAGCTGGGTAAGAGGTCTTCCTCTCGCATCCACCTCGCCAAAGACATACGGCAACGCCTGACAAAATACGTGAATCGTCTTCTTGAGCGCCATGTCGGAGATACCGATCGTAGTTTCAGCAAGTTGCTTTTCTTGAGCATCCAATGGACTAAGACCCAGCAACAAAACTGAGCATTTATGAACCATTGTAAAGAAAACAATCATGCATGACGCAAAGAAGCACCACGTGCAAGCTGTCCACTGGGAATCAAAAGCAGCAAGAGATTGATCCTCAGAAGCGTTTGGGCCTTTTTTAATCGTTTGTTGCGGCGGCATCGTCTCCTCTTCTGCCATGGCGAGTCCTTGAGCTATTGCCAAGGCTTGTTGAAGAATTTCTACGAGCATGATCTTTTGCGTGGCAGGGGGTTCGTCCGAAGTGGTAATCTGCCTGGCTGCCCTGTAAAAGTCGCCACAGTGCCCAACGACCAATGCCAGGCGCATGACAGGGCTCGTCATGTCCACTTGAGCTTCGGGAATAACCAGGCATTTCATAGGTTGCTTTGACATAAGCGATGGGACTTGCTGTTCTTTTGTTAGCATGGATTTCGTGTATTATGGACAAGGTTAGATGTGATATGTCCAGGAAATATGTGATCTACTTACCAAATGCACAAAGATCCAGCCATATAGCGATGATGAAATATTGCTTAGTACTTTTTGTCCAACGCGTTCAAACAACATTGCGATACCTTTCATATGCACAGTCTTTATATCTTGACCTTGACATTCAATATCCTCCACGTCGTTAGCAGATGTAAATTGCAAGGAGTGGTAACTTACCTCAATAATACCTAATAACATAAGAGATGCCAACGTCTCCTCCTTTAGTGATTCTCTATTTGCCACAGAGAGATCTCTGTTAACTGAATGCAAAGCAGCCCCGTAGTACTTCTTTGCCGTAATATACAGCGTTGAAGATTTATAATGTCGCGAAAGCGACAGGTATGCGACTGCAAGGGTCGTCGGACGTATGCATGACGTACGGTCGGAATTCCTGTACATGCTCTCCAGGAAGTCAAGATGCCCTCGCAAGACCCCTGGAGCAGGGTGCACGCAGTATTCATGGAGAAAAAAGGTCAGGGATTCTTCTTCGAGAGAAGGCTGTGGTTGGCGAAGGACGGTATTAAGAAAGATTGGGCTTTTGAACCGAAGAATCTTCCCTACTTCGCCACCTTCTTTGTATTGTTCGTTAATTGTAAAGGTATGCGATGTATTTGAACCACCAGGCTTCTCTCGCTCAAGGGTTTCGCCAGGCTTCCCATAGTACCGAACAGCCAATGGGCGCTCATAACCTGGACAGGGAGCCTTGTATTTCTCGCATCGCTCACATCCCGGGCGTCTTCCATCACACTGCCAAGAAAGGAAGAAAAGATTAATATCAGATCATGCAGGGGGACGAACACGGGTTGATCTGTGCGGGAACATACCTTGACTCGTCTCTTTCTGCAGCGGGTACAGCCGCGACTCAGCGTGCCTGGAAACACCATTGCAAAGACTTGATTGGTGCTATTATTAGGGTTATGTGTGTTAAGCCGACGGCAATAATGTCAACCAACAGTTCCCGGCGACGCTTTGACGTACTTTCTTGTTGGTCCGAGTTTGCGTCTTGACTGGTTCACCATTTTGGCAAATGAGAGGTGGGGGAAGTGGTATGTGTCAGCGAATGTAGCACTCTGATTGACGGAGACAAGATCACGTGGTCCACCGGCTGGTCGTTTAGATAACGCGCGATTTTTCCATCGATTTGTTCGCAAAACCATCCTCTTTTGGATCGATTGGTGCATGGTTGTGGCTTCTGACCCGCTACGCCACAACTGCCACCTTACTAGCCACAACCTACCCTAGGGCGAATTGATAGTTGAATACGTGGTGGCATCGCTCGTGAGTTGAGCGATTGATATGGTGTAATGACCATTTGTTTAAAACCTTTAGTCTATTTCTATAATGTGCAAAGGGTATTCAAGTGCGAGGTCGTCATGGTGAACAGCCAGTGTAAACTTCTGCATGACGAAAGTTAAATTGAACACGAGATTGATTACCAGTGGAAAAGCCACCGTTCGACAAACTGCGAAAAGTTACCAACCACGCAGGATGTACTCCGCACTGGAATCGACCGACTTGGGTGATCCCTTCGGAAGCAACATAATTGGTTTGTCTTCTATATCTATAGATAATACTGATTATCTCTCTGCACGTCCAGATGCACGTGATCGGAAGCTGTCCACAAGCTCTTATCGGCACGTGATTAAAGCGATAAAGGTACTACTAGAATGATGGTACTTATAGTTACTGCTAACTCTAGTGCTATGTAAAGTAAAGGTTGTCGTATCTCTTTAGACCACGTAACACTTGTGGGAAGACACCTTCTTCTTGGAATATCAATCGGTTAACAATGGACCGCAGGATACCGCAGATCGCACTCAACTTACATAGAGATTAAGGTACCAGCTGTCTTAACTATAACGGCCTCTTCCGCACATACAAGTTGCCCTGCTAATATCTGGTTGAGCAGAGGTATCGCGCTATAAGGCAGATGGTGTGTACGCTCCACAAGTTTTACGTGGTCCAAAGAGATTGGACAGACATCCCTGTTGCAGCCCCGCCCAATACATATCTGGGCGTGCAGAGAGATGTAGAAGAAAGTATCTCTACTAGTGCGGTATCTTGAGATACTTATCTGCTCACGATCACTTGCCACTTTTATAAGTATCATCTTGTAGATGATAGCATCAGATGAGGTTATCTCTCTGTCTCTACTTAAGTCTTATCGTTTCTGCATAGGGGATAGCGTCAGGCTCCAACCGGTGTAGTACGATATGTACTGCCATCGAGGCAGTCGAATACTTAAAGGGCAGCTCCGCCCATCCTTTGCCACATAACAAACCTGAGGGGTCACACTTTTTGCTCTCTGATTGGTTCTTCGTTTTCTAGTTGTTCTTTTGGAGAAAGAACTAAGTTATTGCGTCGCAAGATTAACTTGTTGGTATATGGACAAGGAGTACTCTGTTTTATTGGAGTTCTATCATCTATTCTGCTGGATAGCAGTGCTTTTTTATTGGCCAAGCTTTTACTAGCAGGTGTCGGCCCTCAGCGTCTATGCTTTGTGTATCTAAATTAGACACAGAAATGTCAAGCTCATCATTCAATATTGGGGCGGAGTCCCCTTTGCAAAACGTGGATATCGAGATGCCCGATGCTCCTGTGAACAGTGTTGGCGATGCTGAGCGTCGCGACGGGGCTTCAACCCCACCTGGCCAGGACAAATTGGCTGTGCCTAAGGCTGTGATTTATCCCTGGAAACACAAATGCGAGCCTATTATAGATGGCGACGACTATCTACCAGTCGGTGCCCCTGGGTACAAATGTAAGGTTTGTGGGGCCACTGGAGCCTGAATGCTGTTGTTCACTTCAAACGTTCTCTTGCGATCCACGCGGCACAAGTGACTTATGAACATGGACTTACTCTAAGTCTGAATGTTGTTCCAGACTGGAATGGAGGTTGAGGAGTTGCTCAAAAGATGGAGTGATATGGACGAAGGAATAAGGCTTGGACACTCGTTAGCGTATAGGATCTATGTCTTGGCATTCAGCAATGAATAGTTGATGCAGTACTGTGACTCTAGAATATTGATTTCTCATTTGGCACCTGTCTTTAATAATGATAGTGATGTATCAACTGTATATGCGCATGTGACCACCTGGTGCATATACTTGTGCATGCACTAATGTTAAAATTAAGGGATCGATGGTCACTGTCGCCTTAGGATAATGAACTCGTCGTTGGATACCCGGTAGCAGGCACGTGGTGCATGTGTTGTGGGTGAAACGCTGATGTCACATCGTGCTCGGAAATACGGTTGTAGTACGAGCGTAAACAGAAAAGTCATCGGCGAATTCCTATCCAATCGCACGTCGATTGGAAATGTGACAATCTCAACGGCCAACTCCATAAGACATTTCTTCTGAAGAGACATCGTTAAACATCACCTAGGGCCGATTTCGCACAGACTTACCCCACGATGTATGAGTCTCATATCTACAGGTCCGACGTTCCGTACGGACCGGACTGTCGGTGACGCAGATGATGGAGCCTTATCTCGCGGGGAATTGATAAGACGACGGATAAGACAACGAATGCAACCACAACCCACCGGCTAAGTACAAGATCTCGCTATCATATCTATGCCCGCATACAAACGAGATAAGAAATAGCTTTGATCCGACAAATGGCCAATCCGGATACTGGTCTTTGAGAGTCCGGCAACCGGAGTATTGGATCGGACATAAATTCCCTATCACCCTTCGCCTATCGCAACGTTGTACTTCATAGATGATACTATCTCTCCTAGATTAACCTATTTGGGATACTTAACTTTCGTAGAGCTATTGCTTCTAATTCAGTTCCTGTATAAGAGTGACAAAATGCTGCTTGGCATAAGCAGAAAGACTCTCTATCATCACCATATTCTTCCGCCATGAAGTACTCACTCACCGGTCTCGCCTTAAGCGCAGGCGCATTTGCGTCTTCACTTCCCGTCCACATCGAGACTCGTGAGCCACTTACTTCTCACTTGGCCAATATCCACGTGAGATTTGCCCTACCAACAACTGAATCTTTAACATTCACATATGGTTCTTGTACAAGCGATTCCCAGTCCGATACTCATCACACTATCGCCACAACGGACAGCGTGCGTGTCTCTCGATTGGCCTGGGCTATCCCTGTTGGTACTCATGATAAAGGATGTATTTCGGCTTGGACGAATGATGGCAGTCTTGTTGGACGGAGTGAGCTTCAGCAACTTCATCGCATACGGCGACGGGCAACTCAAAAGAGAGGAGAAGGTGACTTACCCTCATCTCATCCAAGAGCGGATTGCTAACGAGAGTCAGATTCAATTATCATGACAGAAGAGAATGGCTTCGATGTTCTAGGTCCATGGTTCGACGGTGTCGCTCACCTCACAAAGACAAACATCACCTCCGTCGACGAAGAAGCCGCCAAATCCAAAGAAATCGCCATCGTTGGAGCAGGTATGTCCGGATTGATGACATACCTCGTCCTCTCCCAAGCAGGCATGACCAACATCAGCATTATCGAAGCCAGCCAGCGTCTTGGTGGTCGAGTCCATACAGAGTATCTGTCTGGTGGTCCCTTCGATTACTCTTATCAAGAGATGGGACCCATGCGCTTTCCTGCCACTTACAAGAGTCCTGAAACTAATGAGACGATGAATATCACGGATCATCAGCTCGTGTTCCAACTTGCTGATGAGATGAACAATCTTAACAATCATGACAAGAATTTGAGTGTTGACTTCATTCCATGGATCCAATCCAGTCCCAATGGTCTGTCATACAAGAATGAATTCAAGCTTCCAAACGGAATGCCTCCAACTCTTGCTCAGATCGCGAAAAACGCTTCTCTCGGCGTCAAAAGTACACTCACTCCCGAAAATGAAGAGTTACAAGCAAAGGCCAAAACCTACATGCCTGGTTCGGAGTTCAGCACTCTCATGGCGAAAAACATGTTTAAGGCTCACAAACAATGGCTTGAAACTGGTTTGAACGGTCTCGGAGGTGATCAGTGGTCTGAGTACGCCTTCATGGTGAACCATCTCAAGGCCAGCCTCAACAGCACAGATGTCCTTGGTGACTGGTCTGCGACTACATTCTGGGACTCGCTTTACGAAGGACTTTACTTCTCTGCAGCGAGCTACAAGACCATAGATGGAGGCCTCAACAGGCTACCCCTCTCATTCCATCCTCTCGTTGATGACATTACTACCATGGGCCGCAAGATCGAGCGTGTCAGATACGGTGATACAACAGACAAGGTCACGCTGCAATGGCGGAAGCAGTACAACGATACTGAGTTTCAGGACTCAGCATTCGACTACGCCGTGATCGCCGTGCCCTTCTCCATCGTTCGACGCTGGCGACTTCCCAGCCTACCACCAACCATCTCCAACGCCATTAAGGGTCTGACGTACAGCTCCGCCTGTAAAGTCGCCCTCGAATTCTCTGAACGTTTTTGGGAGCACTACGAGAATCCCATTTATGGAGGATGTAGTACTACCAGTGACATCCCCGGTATCGGATCCATCTGCTATCCATCCTACAACATAAACGGCACCGGTCCTGCTACGATCCTGGCTAGTTACCAGAGCGGCGACATGGGTGTTCGTTTGGCCAGTATGTCCGAAGAAGAGCATGTCCAAATGGTATTCGATGCTATGGTAGATATTCATGGTGAGAAGATACGGGAATTATACACTGGCAAGTTCAACAGGAAGTGTTGGGCTCTTGACCCTCTTCAGGCTGGCAGTTGGGCTAGTCCGACGGCTGGACAGCATCAGCTTTACATCCCTGAGTATTTCAAGACCTATGACAAGGTGAGTGTTCTCAATCAAGTATCGCAAACGGAGTCGGCTAACGCATTGATGTAGATGATCTTTGTGGGCGAGCATACGTCTTACACTCATGCTTGGATCGCCTCTGCGCTAGACTCCGGCATTCGTGGCGCGGTTCAGCTTTTGCTAGGTATGCATGAACCGAAGGTATTTGATGGAATGAAAACTAACTTATGGCAGAACTTGGCCTTATTGATGAGGCGAAGCAGGCTGTTGAGAAGTGGATGGCGAGATGGATTGAAGTGGTAAGTACACTTCACCTCTACCTATGACAGATGCTGATGCTAATCTTCCTTAGTAAATATACAGACACTCACAGCGTCATAACGGGACTGGTCTCTTTCACCACAGTGGAAGCAGTGTGACTGAGTGATAGATGTATAGAATTAAATATAAAATTATTAGATAAGATATGCTAAAGATTATCCCGCTGACAATGCAATCAATACTTGAAACCACCCATCCTCTCCCTCAAAGTGCCCTCAGGATCAGCCTCAAGCTGAAGTTGCTTAAACTTGGCATAATCCTTATAGGTACCCGTAACGTTCTGATCATACATAGCATCATTCATGAATAGAGGGAGGTAAGCATCAGCAGGCTCTCCGTTCTTCTCCATCCACTCAGGCAACTTCTCCTCAATCCAATCAGACAGATCCCTGGAGAACTGACGAACCATGTCATCGAACCTCTTCTCAACCCAGGCGCACTGGATCTCGAGGAGGACACGATCAGGATCGCTGGCGGTGAAACCAATGGCGTTTCCGCCTCGCGCTTCGGTGTTCTTGCCGATGGCGGCGGGGAGAGGCTGGAAATCGACGGAGCATTGAGAGGCAAGACCGCGGAGACGCTTGAAGTAGCCTGATGTAATTTCGATCCACTTGTCGGTGATTTGCTTGTAGACGGTCGAGTCCTTGGGGAAGTAGGGGATAGTTGCAGTTCGGAAAGAGATTCTCGAGTTCAAAAGAGAAACACCAGCTCCGTTGGACTTGAGCAACTCAGGGTAGGATTGCGTCTTGGTGGTATCAAGATCAGACTTGATCTTCAAGAAGTCGGCAAAGGGACCAGTAGTCGGGGGCTTCTCGCCATCGTAGAAATAGAACATGAGGTTGATTCTGCTACTTCCGGTGAGAATCAGGCTGGTGGTGATGATGGCTGCCTTGGGGTCTTTGTTGCTGTATGGGATGAACTTGTGCATCGCTTCGTAGAGTTCATCGGTCTTGGACTCGCTGTAGGTACGGATACCGCCCCAGACTTTGCCGATGGGGTAGGCCTTGACGGTGAACTTGGTGACGATTCCTGGAAAGGTTAGATGTGGTACTAGGGATGGATGTTGGGAACTTACCGAATTGGCTGCCACTTCCTCGGAGTGCGACAGCGAGGTCGGGCTGAGACTCGGCATCGATGTTGACGATGGTGCCGTTGTGGTTGACCATCTCCCAAGAAACGATGTTCTAAAATAATTGTCAGCAGTGTCAAAGTAGCATGGAGGAGGAATCATACATCAGCAGCCAGACCATATTGAGCACTCAAGAAAGAGATTCCACCCTGAGTCAAAAGACCACCAACACCAACCAGTCCCAATCGTCCACCAGCGATAGTAACACCCTCCTTGTTCAACTGGGAAATAACATCATTCCACTCGCCACCAGGCTTGACATAAGCAATCTTCTTATCAGCATCATAAGTGGCGCCAACCATCTCACTCAACGAAATAAGAACACCATCCCCAGCAGTAGCATGGGTGGGATTGGGGTCATGACCACCGCTCTTGGCAGCGAACTTGACGTCGGGGTACTTGTTCAAGATGGTGACGGCTGTGGAAACATCTTCTGCTGACTCAGCAGTAACGACGCAGGCAGGCTTGATCTCGCGCAGAGCTGTGGACCAGTAGCCGGTGGATTCGGTGTTGAAGTTGATTGTGAAGGGAAAAGAAACTTTCTTGCCGAGACTCTTGGAGATTTCATTACAGGCTTTTGTGGTTGACTCGCTGGGTGCTGCGAGGGCTGGAGCAGCCGCGAGGGAAGAAAGTAAAAGGTGTTTCAGATACATGTTGAACAAAAAGAGGGAATAATGGTTGGGATTGTTTGTTAAGAAAGGATAAAGATGGGGTCCATTGTGTGAAATATATAGTGATCGACTTGTAGCTGAAGCCAGGTCCTGCACTTTGACACGGACCTCTACAGTTCTCCGGCTGGCACTTGGACAAAGCGCGTTTCTATTTGTGCTCGTTTGACCTGAACTCGTATCGAGCACTGATCACCTTGCCTTGAACTCATTTTACAGCGGGGGCAGAAATTGACAACCCTCTTGGCGTTGAAGCATTCAGTTATGGACTTGCCATTCTCGATGCCTCCTGGACAATAGAGTAAATTGAAATATGTGTAACTCTGATAATCTGTTTATCTACGTGACTTTGACTTGTGGAAATTAATAGGCACCATGAGTACTTGAGCCATTGAAGGGAGAGGAAAAGTGAAGATCAGGAACTTCAACGTCCAATCTCCACAATCTCCACGGTCCACGCGACGACCCTTCATCATATCATCCGCAACCCCTGTCTCGGGAACAGCGAATCGCCAAGCTGACCAATCAAAGTCATCGTTTCACGCTAAAACGAGTCATGCGAAACAATTGTCAACGCTCGGGTTAGTTTGCGAGCTGCTTACCCTAATGTTTATTGTATTCCGGTGAGTCTATGCAAGGGAAATGCACAGGCGGGGGAATTCGAAACAGATAGCTCAGGTTGATCATTCAGCTGTGTCTGCTAATAAATAGACTGACAGATTGACAGCGCGGAGTCGCAATGCAAGTGGAACCTTTTGTGAGGATGAACCATTGCCACGTAATAGATCAAAAATTCTGCGGCGAAAAAGCAATTTTGAAGGTTAGCTCGTTTACAGCTTAGGTTGCGAATGTAACGGTAATAAGACCAGTTTATCCGTACAACCTGACTAAAATTATAATTACCGCAAACGTCTATTACAATCCTCTAGGGTACCATGACTCTTCCAGCTTGTCGCGTCGATTTCTTGACGCCAGCCGACAAGATAATCCAAGACAAGATATATCATCGTTGTTGCTTATGAACCAACACTAACGGGCCTTACTTCGATGTCACCCCTGAGAGTTCTAAATTGCAGCATGATTGACACAGTGATTTCTTTTCCAGAAAGGGTCGTTTGTCCAGGAGGGATTGACAGGAAAAATGAATCCGGTTGCTCAAGATGATCTTGGTAGCCATTTTGCTTCACTGTTGCTTCGCAATTTAGATCAGGCCAGGAACTAAGTTGACGAGTAACTTACCGATAAGTATCTGGATACTTTTTAAGGTCTTGGATGAAGAGTCAAGTTGATTATAGTTTTTCAGGCAGAGAAAGGAAACGTAGAGTATGTTTACGATCAGGTACATCTTATACTAAGTTTAACGACTGTCTTTCAACTATAGTAGCATTAGCTGCCGCTTTGGCATTGTCTTAATTCTACATGCCTGCCTTAGTTCTAGTAACACCAACAGCTTAGTGTCTTGCAATGTAGCCAAGTTAGTCAAATGTCTCAGCATGGCACTCGGCATTCGGTCTATATTCTGTAGTGTTAGGAAAGAGTGATGGAAACAACTAAAACATCACAAACGTAAAGTCAAACAATACAGATAGATATCCATGCAGCTATATCTAGTTCAAAAGCATCATAAATACATAAATACATACAGGTTGTACGAGTATACTCTGTGTAAGTGACATCCCAAGTCGGAGACCAGTTGGAGTTACTAGAACCATCCAGGATCATGCATTCGTTGGTATTCACAGGGTAAATATAGAAAGAGATGTCACATCTCTAATCTCTGTAAAACAGCAACCAAATTCTAGGATGCTAGTCAGGCTAATTGATATACTGGTATCCATTTGATATGGAATTAAAGATATAGTTCCGAAAAGACATCTTCTCAATTGTCTCCGGTTTGTACATTGTACCATTCATTTTCTCTGGTTGAGTCGCCAATCCGAATTAGTGCGATTCAACCCTATAGCCACCCCGTAAAAGGTAATTCTGATCCACCATCTTTCAGTATTAACAGATGCCACTTCATGGTTGAAGTCTGGGTATGTGCACTGGCTGCCAAGTTTGAGGGAGAACCCATTGCATTTGATCCCAGACTTATTCTCGGAAGAATGTGTTTGCCTGGGGTGGAATGTATAGTCAATCAACATGGATCGGTTTGAGATCAGGTCTAGCCAGTCACTTCGGCGGTGATCTGTACGGTGATAATTGTGTTTCATATAAAACGAGGTCTAGCTAACCACTTTAGGCGCCGTCTGTAGGGCAGAGGACGGTCCGAATTCCACGTCCTCCCTTGCGTTGCCGGTCTGTATTGTCTTCAGGACAGTCTCTCTTCTATTTGAGTTTTTTGAAGGTCAGTTATCAACTTGTACAGTTCTCTGTTGCGTATGTGACAACCATCATTCGCTGTGGACCTTTTGTCCCGATTTAAGGTTTTAGTCGTATTAATAGGCTAGGCTCATAGCTTTGCTGAATCCTCAATAATGTTAAACCGACATACTGTTAGTATAGAATTAGCATTTAATCTATCCTCAAGAATAGTTCAAGTCAGTTACAAATTCTTAGAATCTTGAAAAAGAGTTCTGTGGCACTATACTTCCAATCGCCTTATCCTGGAATGGAACTTTAAACCGAGAGGGCGCACGATCCATATAAATAGTAGAACAAATCATAAGGGCGCAATGACGGAACAGGCTTTTAAACCCCTCTCGGTTGGGCGGTCGGTCTTTATCCTTTCATCCTTTATTATTTTGTACATAATACCGTACACCCTTAGAGAAATTACCTTTGAAATCTCGTTCCGCCAATCATCCGATGGAGCACTCAGATACTGATATGGACCACTGTCCTGTGGCCCTGACGCAAAAGCTCGTTCAAATCAACTCGTCGAGCCCAACCCTTGGTAGTGTCGGCGGTCCTGGAGAGACCGAGATCGCGACTTATGTCGCGTCGTGGCTCCAAAGCCGTGGCATCGAGGTTCATTGGATTGAACCTACCAAAGGCCGACCTTCAGTCGTTGGTGCAGCTCGCGGCTCAGGTGGCGGCAAAAGTATCATGTTCAATGGTCATCTCGACACAGTCACGTTGCTTGGCTATGAGGGTGACCCATTGAGTGGGAAAATCGAGGACGGGAAGCTTTACGGCCGTGGCGCCGCAGACATGAAGTGCGGACTAGCAGCGGCTATGGTGGCTTTGGTCAATGCGAAAAAACTCAACCTCAGGGGCGATGTCATATTTGCGGGTGTGGCCGACGAAGAAGATACTAGCATCGGAACGGAGGATATACTGCGCGCTGGATGGACAGCTAATGCTGCTGTTGTCACCGAGCCTACAAATCTCGACATCATAAACGGCCATCGAGGCTTTGTTTGGTTCGAGGTCAATATCCATGGCGTTGCGTATCACGGCTCCCGCCCGGATATGGGCGTCGACGCGATTTCCAAAGCTGGGCATTTTCTGGCAGAATTGGATCGCTATGCTGATCGCCTTGCGATTAGCCCAAAGAGTGGTTCCGTCGGCAGACCTTCCGTGCATGCTTCAACCATCAAAGGAGGTGAAGAAATTTCCTCATACCCAGCAAACTGCAAAATCACAATCGAGCGACGTACAGTACCAGGCGAAACACCTGCCGGCGTTGAAAAAGAGCTTGTCGAAATCTTGGAGCGAATTGCCAAGTCAACGCCAAAGTTCAAGTACGACATCAAAGCGACGTTTGATCGATCTCCATTTGAGCTCTCAACCGACCATGAGTTTTCTCGACTCGTGGAAGAAACTCTTGAGTCTATGACCGGAGAAAAGTTGCCTTTCAAAGCGGCTCCCTACTGGACTGATTGCGCTTTGTTGGCCGATGCAGGTATCCCAGCGCTATTGTGGGGACCTAAGGGAGATGGAATGCACTCCAAGAAGGAATGGGTTGAGGTAGAGTCAATCAAGACTGTTGCTCAGGGTCTGAGTGCGATTGCAGCCATGTTTTGTAAATAGATTATATATGTTAGTCCTGAAACGCAGGTTGATCCGATTCCGCTTAGGTGTTTCGGATCGCGATACAACCGTTGAAAATATCGTAGCTTTTCTAAAGAGTCTTTGAGTTCCAATTTTTAGTAGCCAATCAGGGCAGTCAGTTTAGACGGCGAGTAGAGCTATAGAGGTAGGCATTGTGTCGCCTTGTTCCAATGCAGCGGCTCAGCAATACTTTAGTGATGATGCGTACGCGTCTCCACATGTGGCCAGAAGGCGTATGCAGGAGGAAAACGCCAAAACAAACATTCTATCGCCCTTATCAACCGATCAACTACTCCAATTATCCGACGTGCGCCCTTTGTCTATTGCGTTATCTGGGCTAATCTTTCCCCACAAGAATGGGGCTAACGGACCATTCAGTACAGCGGAGGATGCCGTTTTCAACGCCCTCTACTACATATTAGCGCCCTCTTATCACATAAATAGCGAGTAGCTGCCTCGATATTCTAGACCTGACTTATTGAATTCCCTGCAAATGGTGCATGCTATAGTGACACTTATGATATATAGTGCAATTTCCCCCGATCGGTTATTTCGGATAGTTACTTGATTCGGTCTGATTCATTATATCTTGTCTGTTGGTTACAACAAACACCTACATTCCTTATGGTAAGCCAGACTTCGATGAAATTCTACATCCAATTGACAGTCTCAATGGTTGCTCGTCAATAGAATTGCGTACCTGCTCACCCTATATCTTGTTTGAATCTCAATTGTCTGATCCTTTGTAGGTAGCTGTCTTCCCTAACCCAACCTTGGAAGATCTTTTAAGGGACAATGAGCTCACCACATTACTAAAACTATCCCGACAAGCTCTAAAGTTTCTCCCACGAATCCTGTGAAGCAGTGTCAGGATGGCAAGACGCATGATGGAGCGAAATGGAGTAATCAAGGTTGGACGCTGTCGCATGCGGGGACCAATGCTGCGTCGCAAGCGATGTTTACCGTAGACGAGACATTTGGAGAATCCAGGGGTTGAAAGCGACGAAAAAAGATGGAAGAGTTCCGATAATAAGAGTTGAAATTCCGTCTTGTAACCCTGTACCACACTCCGCTATCGGACAACATGCTAGAACGAGATTCCAACCCCGCGTCACCCCGAACATGCCGAAGCCAACCCCCACAACCTAATTTTCTTAGTGAGCTGTCAGAGCAAATCAGATGATCTGATAAGATAATCTTAGATCACCAACTGAAAATGACAGGGTCTCGACAGTTGCCAAGACTCCTCTAGACCATCTAGAGCACTGGCCAAACTTATTCTCGCATGTTAATCGGGCTTGGCGTGGGATAAGAACAACGTATTTAAAAGCGCATGATCGCAGTAAAATCCTTTCATGGACTTTATCGCGCATTCATCATGTCGAGCGAAATCACGCCTGCGAGGCAGTCTGCTGCGGCTGATAACGAGAAAAGCACGACTAATACTGAGAAGAGCACCGTTGACGCCGAGATACCGCAACATGGCGTCGCACCAACTCCAACCGAGGCTATTCGTAAGCTCTGGACCAAATCCCCTCTCATGGTAGCTTTTGGCGGGTAAGCCACCAATTCCCAACTGCTGTAACCAGTATACTTAGTTTCCAGATTGTTTGTCATGAACTTTTGTATGGTTTTTGCTGCTTCGTCCGCCGGTGTTTATGATCCCTACGCGACAAGTCATTTCCAGGGCCATTCGCTCATCGCAACAGCAAACATCATCCATGGAATTGTGCGCATTGTTGGTTACCCTCTCATGGCCAAGGTGGCGGATGTAAGTTAAAAAAAAACTCCCATTCTTGCACATAAATACTGACACCTGGGCAGCATGTTGGACGTCCCCAAGGATTCGCTGGTGCGGCAATTAGCATGGCTCTAGCAAACGTGCTCTACGCTGCCTGCCGTAACGTGGAGACATATCTAGCTGGAGGCATTTTCGAGTCGTTCGGAGACACATGGTGGACTATAACTGAACAAATCTTCATTGCTGAAGTAACTTCTCTTATCAACCGAGGTTTTCTTTTTACTCTTCCAGAGTCACTAGCAGCTATTCCGACCTTGTACGCCGGCACATACCTCGGTGAGCACATGCTGCTAAATTCCTCGTGGCGCTGGGGCTTCGGTATGTGGGCCGCCATAATGCCCTTCTGCGCCTTGCCCACCATTGCTATCATGATCTTCATGAAGATGAGGGCTCGCAAGAAGGGCATCCAGCAGAAGCGTACTTCCCTACGAGCTGCTTCCGAAATACCTGAGGGTGCATCTTTGCTTGTTCAAATCAAGCAAGTCCTCTACGTACAGTTGGACATGGTTGGTGCGTTCCTCTTGCTGGGAGGTCTTGCCATGACCCTTCTTCCCTTGTCTATCACAGGTAGGAGAAACACGGAGAGATGGTCTGAGCCGTCTTCAATCATTCTTCTGGTTGTTGGAGTCTTGACATTTGTTGTCTTCTTGATCTGGGATGGGCGATATGCTAAGAAGCCTATTGTTCCGTTTCGCATGATCAAGAATCGCAATGTTATTCTTGCCTGCGCTTCGGTGTGCCTGATTGCTATGTCTGACTCGACTTATCGAACTTTCGCACCGAGCTTCTTGCAGGTTGCTGGTGGTTACTCACCCGGACACGCTGTCAGAATCGAGTAAGTCAACGCAATTTTCATAAAATTCCGTCGCTAATCGTCTGTACCAGTAACGCTCGAAGAGTCGCTCTCAATCTCGGCGGTCTTGTGATTGGTCTCGCTATCCGATTCGTTAAACATACTAAGCCTTTTATCATCTTGGGCTTCATCATGGTAGCTTTGGCAAACGGCCTCCCGATCTATTTCACAAATATCGACGGGTCTCGAGTTGCCAACGAGGCTGCCTTGACAACAGGCCAAACTCTGCTTGGTCTCGGTCGCGGTTTTGCTCAAGTTCCGCTTCAAGTCGCGCTCCAAGCTGCTGTACCCGATCATGAGATCGGTATCGCGACGGCAATGTTTCTTTCATCTTCTGGATTCGGTGCCAACGTTGGTAACAGGTCAGTATCCTGATAACCACTTCGAAGAACGTCAGCTAACTCACGTTTTAGTATCGGAGGAGCTCTATGGAACACCCTTCTGCCTCGAAAACTCCAGGCAAATCTACCTGAAGCTGCCAAGGCCAACTCGACTGCCATCTTCCGATCTATTGTAGTAGCCCAATCCTACGAGCCAGGTTCTGAGGCCAGAGACGCCATTAATCTGAGCTATCGCACAACTCAACAAACACTGGCTATTGGGTCATTAGCTCTATCCATCCCGCTTCTTCTGATGATGCTCTTTTTCAAGAATGTGGAGCTGGAGACGGAGGATAAAGAGAAAGATAGAATTGCCGAGGAGCAATTGGCTGCTGTGAGGCAGAATGGTGAACGAAGCAGCTGATAAATGCCCAACTAAGAATAACATAAGATAGCAGTTCTATGATGCTTGAAGTCCTTGACGATAGATATAGAGGTATATAACCGATCTACAAAAAATTCTCTTAATGATGAATTCAAAGGTCTCGAAGAGACCAGATAATAAGCTTACAATCATAGCCGACAGTCGCAATGTATTCACCGTCTGGACTTGCCGCCACAGATAGTACCGCGAGCTTATGACCCCTAAGAACCATTTGATACTCGCCGGTTTCCGTATCCCAAATTCGCACGCTGTTGTCGTATGAGCAAGAAACAACCCAGCGAGAGTTAGCGGTAAAGGTGACGGTATTGATAATATCCTATGGCAATGAGATCAGCGCAACGCTATGGGTCTTCATGTGTCTGCTTTACCTCATGACCCTCTAGCGTTCTGATGAGTTCCGGACTGTGGCACAGTCTCAAGATCTTGATCGTTTTATCATAGCTAGCAGTTGCAATATGTCTATTGTCGGGGGAGAATGCGACGGACCTGACTATATGTTCGTGGCCCTCTAAAACTGCTAATAAAGATTTATCTTCGATGTGGAAAATGTGACAATTGTCATCACAACACCCGACTGCAACATATTTGCTATCCGGAGATACGGCCAGGCTATATATGGGAGAAGGTAGGTTCAGCGAGGAAATTTGACGTCCAGTCAGGGTATCCCAGAACCTGACCGTCTGATCGTCACTAGCTGACACCAGAGTCATGCCATCCGGCACATAGCAAACTGCGCGGACGACTTCGTGGTGACCTGGGAGGACGTTGAGGTTTTTGGACTGGAGATTCCAAATCTGGTACCGAATATTAGCAATGTTCGACGATAAAAAGGAAGTAGAATCTAACCCGAACCAAACCATCATTGCTACCTGCGGCAAGACATTTACCATCAGGACTGAAGCAAATGCTCAAAACAAATACATCATCTGTTACTTCATTTTCATTGTTGAAGAAACTACACACTGGTATACCTGTAATTACCTCGAAAACGAATGTCCCTCTATCAGTGCCGACCGCAATTCGTCTCCCGTCAGGGCTAAAGTGCATGCGGGAAGGGTATCCGACCACAGGAATAAAACGATGTGGGGTTACTGTCAATACGCGTGGAATCATAGGGTTGATAAGATAATCCCATTCATCTTCATCGATGAGATCTTGCTTGCCCGCTTCTGGTGAAGCATTAGCAACCCGACGAAGTCGCTTTACCACCTGATCCGGCTGGCTAGCCTCATGGAATCGTTTTCTATGATCCCTGAGACTCCTTTCACTTTTGAAACCGATGTCGTTGTAGTGGCAATTTATTGCGTAGCATTTAAGGTCTCGAGAATGAAGCTGTTGGTGATCCTTGAGCTTCTCCCGTGATGGAAAGCCCGCGATTGCATTTTGGCATCCACGGACGTCACACAAGAATGCGTTGAGTCCATGTAGTTCTTTGAACGCAAGCAGAGATTCGTTAGAGATGCCATATACAGAGTCTTCCTGTATGAGGGACTCGATGACGCTCTGATACGCTCGCATGGGTCCTGCCAGAGGCGACTGGTCATCGGTTGCCCATGAACTCATGTTTTGCAGTCGTGCTAGGAAATTTGCAGTAAATGAGTTTATTCTCTTAAAGAGATTCTGAAACCGTTTGTCCTCAATGGCCTCAACTGGAAAAACCATATCCGTCTCTGAGCACATTAATCGTTGACATGCCATGTTGACACGCTGGACTAGAGGTACCAAATAGGGGGGCATAACGTCGTGATCAGTTTCGAAGCAATCCAGGAGATGATCGATCCAATATTCGAGCGAGTAGGGCCAAAGCGATAAGAGTCCTAAAGCAATCTCCACGCGAGGTAAGGAAGTGGACGACGGCGTTAATAGGTCAAGGCCTTGGATGAGCTGACAGACACAGGCATATGCAATACTAGCATGCGACTCCAGCCTGTTAATAAACGGACTTTCGTGG
Source organism: Fusarium camptoceras (assembly GCA_004367475.1). Taxonomy (NCBI): domain Eukaryota; kingdom Fungi; phylum Ascomycota; class Sordariomycetes; order Hypocreales; family Nectriaceae; genus Fusarium; species Fusarium camptoceras. The sequence continues at coordinate 135,235 of QGED01000029.1, forward strand.
TCCTCCAAGAATCTGCGACAGAATCTTATCAGTAATCCACGCTTGGCGAGGTTCACATGGTATCAGGAACCAACAAACTTACTGTGGCACTGTTGAGTGCACAAACACCAGGCATCCTCCTGGTCCATCCTCAACAAGCGGTTTGCAAATATCTGTCATGTTAGGCAGTGGTTTCGTGTCCGGGGTTAGAGCTTCTCTTCCAGGGAAGATAGATGCTCCAATACGGAGTTGATGTTTCTGTAAAACACCTCTGCCCTTTTGATACTTGAGCCAGGCGAAGATGCGACGGATCCTGGCAACATCGGCTGTCGAACATCTGCTACAGATGTTGTTCAAAATCTTGCTATAGCTTAAGAGACTGTTAGAAGCAGTTTTCTTGAATAGGATAAATAATGAAAGTAGCACAGGGAATCAATCGAGATGTTGAAACGATGATCGGTCTCTAAGAGAAATGGAAAGAAGAGATACAGAAAGAGAAACAAAATCGACGTACGCTTCAGCCAGGGTTGTTGGAAGACTGTTGATCTGAAGGAAAAGATCCTCTAGACATGCCGCATTGACGAGGATGTCTAAAACAAGATGCACCCATAAGAACATTCCTGGAAGACAAGTTAGTTATAACACGGTCGATGAGCGATTAGAAGTTGTACCCTCCGCCTTTTGTAGAATGCTGGTTTCTAAACGATCAAGTATCTTTTCTCCAAGAGCCCCATCATGCTGGCTGTCCAAGTCCTCCAAGGATTCTTTCACCACTACGGCGAAGTCCTTTCGAGTATTATCACCTTCTTCAGTCATGGAGAGGCGTGGATGTTTCGATAATTGCACAGATATAGTTGACACGTCTTGACTGATAAGTAGTAAGTTGCACCCGGGGGCATTTCTAGTGACTCGGAGTAGATCTGCTATGACCTTGCGGTGCTCCGATGTCGAAATCTCGTCTAGCCCATCGACCACTAGTCTCAGATCACTCATGTTACTGACCAGCTGTGGAAGCAGTTCCTTTAGGGTACCGTTGGCAGGCTTCTTGCCATGTGCAATGTACTCGTCATATACGAATGGTGCAATATCTGGAGAAAGACGGAGAATTTGCGCGGTGAGAGCTCTGAATATCCGAGTGCTGGCAGCATGTACTGGCGTGTTGAAATCGCAGAAAAAGAAGGCGACCTTTCTAGTTGCGTCGGCTGTGAGAAAAGATATCAGCTTGGCGGCGAGAACGGATTTTCCTGGTGATGTTAGTCTAGAATAAGTCTAACACAAGCTAATAGGCATGTATACCGGAACCTGGTTTGCCGTGAAGCCAAAGGACCTGCTTCCCACCAGTTCTTAGCCAACCTCTGAGCTTGGGAGAGCTGGTTACCCAGCCTAGAGTTCCCTCATGACATCGATCTCTCAGAATCTCGAACTTCGTCTGCTGCTCTGTATCCGAAGCCTCAAGCCAGTTCAGAACGATGCATAGTTGCTGTGTGCGCCATTGCGACTCCCTTTCCGCGGCAGCGTCTGCATCTCTCTTCCTTTGGTCGACGGCTTGGCTTATATCGATTGCCATAGCCTCACGGTCAATCTCGACGCTTACTCTAGCTATTCTTTCTAACAAGCCTGCAAACCGGTGCTCAAATCCACCCCAGGCAGATCTGAAAAGCATCTTCCAGCCTGTGTAAAGGGATCAGCCGGCGAGTCGAAAAGGAAAGGATGGCATTTTACCCGAGTTTCGAATCATAGCGTAGGCGCGTCTATGAAACTCTATAACATCTTCAAACAGGAAACCTAGAAGGTGTTGGAATGGACGATCGTCAGGAAATGCTTCGGCGAAGCGTGATAATCTTGGCATTTGAAGACCAATTTGGCCATAGGCAGACAGGATCTTGTCTAGGGCGTGGGTATGATCTTGCACAGCCTGCAGTAGTAGTGAGCCACACAAGGATCGGCATAATGCTTTTGTCAAATAGGCCGTTTAATCTATGTCTCGAAGACCCCGAGCAGATCACTCCGGAAGAAATGAAAGAAAGAAAAAGTACTGACGAGAAGAACTAGTTTAATAGGCGCCTACTTAGCAGTTAGTGATATTTAAATGCTTGAGGGTATTAGGATCAGCCAGGAGGTCGTACCCAGAGCCAAGGAAGATACGGTGTACCATTAGCAGCAACTTCAAGCGCCTTGGAATACCGCTCGATAGCATCAATGAATGGAGTAATGCGATCCATATCCCGCAGCAGCTGTCTCGCGGCAAGCTGACGTTCCACTTGACCAATAGCCAGCTTTACATCATCAAGTTTGGTAGTTGCTTCGATAACCCTGGCATCCTCCGGTAGAATTTCGCTGCGAAAGCGATCGCATGCTATCTCTATCGTTCGTTGGGCCATGATGGAAGTTCCTGGCGGTTTAACATCTGACGAAGCGAAAATATGTAAAGATCATGAAATGACTTTTATTTCTTTCCCCAAGCGCAAGTCCTGGGATCATCAAATGAGGGGGTTGAAAAGAAAGGACACCTGGCGTCAGGCACTAATGCATAATGTTGAGACACGAAAGTGCAAGTGAGGCGGTCTGTGAGTGGCTATGTCTTGTTATGTTGGTTGATGCACAATGTGTTTTGGTCCAATGGACTCTCAGCGCAAGGCTTTCGCGCAAAGGCCCGGTGGCAGTGCAACCTCTGAGCCTCATCCGAATAACGTGATTTCGCGACCGTAATTTTGTTTCTTACGATTTCATAAACACACAAACACTTGACCTTACTGTATTCGCTTACTGCCATTTCTCGTTCGATGCAAACTGGCCTGTCTTACTCTTTAGCAGAGATCGATGCTTTCGGCGGCATCTTTCACTATGGAGCCAACTGCGAAGCGGCGAAAAACAACATCAACAGTGGTGTGCGGCAACCCTACCGGAGATTCCTTGGTTGAACCACGCTCTGAAGGTGACACCTTCGGGCCGCCGTTGCAGACAAGTCCAGTCCCTCTAGAGATATCATCAAGGGAAATATGCTTTGGAATGGTTTGTGGCTACAAATATGTTGTTTTTGCTACCACTAATATCTTGCAAGCTCTATATCCCAACAGCCAGAAACCCGTCAGGTGCTCATCCATTCCAGACTGTTGAGATTCGACAAAGCGGCGAGATATTCTCTTCCACGTCAGGCAATTTGGTGGGGTCCATTCTTTCCCGACATGCGCAATTACTGGAATTGTTCAAAATTGAACAGATGAACATGGACATGAGTATATCTTCAGTCGGCCCATCTTCGAAGTCTTCTAGACAATATGCACTACAAGTGATACTGTACGGCGACAAAGATCTAGCTAACGGCCTCAAGGAGGCTCTTCGTGATCAGAATCTCTTTCTACAGGATCCTTGTGGTGCAAGTCGCGATGTCACATACTGGAACCCACAAAGATATTGTAACGCTGCCGGAGCTCGAACATCCGATTTTCATCCTACAAAAAGCAGTCAAGGCATGATAGTTGAGGAGATCGATCATTTTGATTCACTCGCAGCTTTTACGTCTAGAAATGATATACCCGAGACGGAACCTTCCAATCATGTACAAACACCTTTGAAACCGTAAGCATATTCTTACCAACATTCGGATCCCGATGCTCACATCTCATAGGCATCAGAAACAAGCACTATCGTTCATGTTGAGTCGCGAGCATGGCTGGAATCTGCAAATGACCAACGCAGATATATGGTCTCTGAAACAGGGTAGTCAACCGACCTCTCAGTGAGCACTATCATCAGCTTGGCCACTTGCAGTGCTAACTGGTAGAACAGGGAGTTCGTGAATAATATCAGTGGAGCATCACAGTATATATCACCACCTACCTTTCGCGGCGGAATACTTGCAGACAACATGGGTTGCGGGAAGACTTTGTCTATGATTGCTTTAATTGCGCATGACTTGTCTGCGGATAAGTCGACCCTAGTAGTTGTACCACCGTCCTGTATGTCCGATGGCCGAGAGTCTGTTGCGATGGCTAACTTGACATATAGTATTGGACAATTGGCGTCGCGAACTCTCAACGTAATACACTCCTTTGGATCCAGGACTCTATGGGCGAGCAACTGACCTTTTCAGACACCTGAATGATGCTTCGCTCGCATGGGCTTCCCACCATGGCCCATCGAGGATATCTAGTGTCAAAGAGCTCCAGGGATTGGACATTGTCTTGACGACGTACCCAACAGCTGTCAACGAATGGCGAAAAAGAGCAACCCAAAGCATAATCTTCTCGTATCATTGGCACAGGGTGATATTAGACGAGGGTTCTTTTCAACTACTCCACAGATTAGCATGTACTGACATCGTATAGCTCATTATATCAAGAACCCTTCAGGAGCCACGAGCAAGGCATTATGCCATATTCAAGCCGGCCGTCGCTGGGCAGTGACTGGAACTCCTTTTCAAAATTCTCTTTCTGATATTCAGAGCATCCTTCGTTTCATTAACGCATATCCTTATTCCGACAAAGCTGTATTTGATGAGGATATAAGCTACAAATTCAAATCGTGTGATGTAGAGGAGGGGATCAATCGACTGAAACGCTTGTTCAGTTTCCTCATGCTTCGCAGATCTCTTGATAATGTCCTACCACCTCGACAAGACTTTACCAAAACTTTGAAGTTTAATCCACGGGAATCACATGCTTATAAACGGGCTGCAAAAACGGCGCTAGTCAGTATTAATGATGCCATAAAGTCGAGCCATGTTACCGGTGGGTATGTAAATGCTCTCCAGAAGATTAATATTCTTCGACGAATTTGCAATCTTGGATACCTGGGTACTGGCACTGAACCTGACCTTTTAAAGAAGGAAGGGTGCCCGGGGGAGCTAGCCTGGGACAACGCAGCAGCTCAGAGAGCACTAGATCATTTTCAGAGCCTGGGACTGAATCTGAACTGTTTGGGGTGTCAAAAACCAACGGATGAGCTTTCGCCAGTCTGCCACGTAACACAATGTCACCGCCTATGGTGCGCAGATTGTTTCAGCTCTCCGAAATATGACAACTGCCTATGCTATTGCGAACCACTATGCCCATCTATTCCGCTTCAGATGGGCTCGCACAAATTGGTGGAAAACTTGCAAATTTCTAGCAAACGACAAATCGTTCCATCCAAGATAGAAGCACTGATGCAAGACTTGCAACAGCAACCAAGTGGAACTAAAAGGTATGTGCCCAATCATTTTCAGGTCTTTCTTATGAAAGACGATTAACGATGGTAAGCATTGTCTTTTCTTTTTGGAAGGAAACTCTAGACTTGGCGCACGCCGCCCTCAAAGCAGAGAGAATACCATGTGTTCAAGTGGACGGCACAGTCGCTGCAAATATGCGTCGGGAAATACTTGACCGATTTCGCTCAGACAACAATATTCAAGTGCTGTTATTATCCCTGTCGTGCGGTGCAGTCGGGTAAGTTACGGCGATTCACCGGGTCTCTACTCTCTAACATAGGCACTACCCCAGGCTAACCTTGACTGAGGCATCGCGTGCCTACCTGATGGAGCCTCAGTGGAACCCTGCCATCGAGGAACAGGCCCTATCTCGTATCCATCGGATCGGACAAACGAGGCCCGTGACAACCGTTCGATTTATCATGGATAGCTCCATCGAGCAGGTAAGCAAGGAAGCTGAAGTAGATGAAACTCAGACCTAATTACCTGCAGTACGTGGTTGAGGTGCAAAACAGCAAAAGGGATTTTATCACCGTTTTGATGTCGCCCAGAACATCTTCTTTAACACGGGAGTTGCTGGAGAGGATAAGACAATGTGTAAGAAGGTCGTTGACTTAGGCATGAACAGTATGGTGTATATTTAGTAGTTTCTTTATTGCCTTTTACAGGGTTTTGGTTTCAAAATGTCACAGATGAAATATATGGACTAGTATGACAGATTTCAATGCAAAGTTAATCCTCCTTGCTCAGATACATTTGCGAACTCTCAGCTTCCCATCGAGCTATACTGCACTAGGATTCAAGTGCTTCAGGTTATGACAGATTTACCCCTCCTTTACCTCAGCGGTAATCAGTACATTGTGTAAAGATATATCCGAGCACAAGGTTGCTAAGCGCTGATGAATCCGGCTGATAATGCTATTAGTAAAGCTCCCAAGAAACCCTAGAAACACTTCAAGGTTGTAGTTCTTACCTAGAGTGGACGCAACTATCCAAATTGCTGCCTGGCTATAGCGATTAGGTGGGCACCATCTAGAATACAACTATCAGTATCTGTCTCTGCTCCCACACTATTCGCTACTTACAGTGATCCTGGAAGGTTGAGGAACTTCTTCCAATAAACCCATGAAGCCGTTATAACCGCGGTAAAAGAAAGCGCAGCTATGATGGCGTATGTAACGCGTTCGGTAGCCTCTCGAACTTGTGGGTTTCGGTGCCAAAATGGAACCACTATCAAGCAGACGAGAGTAATAGCAGGTACAATCTCCATGTAAATGAGAGCTCCACCCATGTAGTCTTTGATAGACTCATTAGGGAACCTCTTCCATGTGATCCCAACAAAGACCGCCGCAATCGTCTGTACTAAAGGTCTCCGATAGCCGAAGAAATATATGATTCAGTGTAGACATACTCTCCATCTCCATCTTCCTTGGAGCGACGAAGAACAAAAATGCGCAGCAGAGCCATTGTCGTCATGGTGAAGCTCGGGCGGGACGCATACGGTGCGAAGGCGGTGCCGCGCGACAGACGTTCATACCCTTCTGTACCGGTGACTACCAGAGTCGAAATATAGTTACTGATGAGGTTAATACTAACGCCCAGCAGCCACGTGAAATAGATGCCTTTGCCGCCCTTCTTTCCAAACATCCCACAAGTAAGCTTGCTGACGATTGGCCGACAGCCGAAAATTGTCAGGATTAGAACGGGAAGGAGGGCAGTTGCTCCAAAGATGCCGAGGGTGGCATTCGCAGAGCGGCAACTTGGTTCGGTCCGTCCGTAGGGTAAGATGATCCATTCAAGGGGGATAGTTGGAAGCACAGTGTCTGAGCCATTTCTGTCGTAGCTGCCATGGTTGATGCCCTGCCATGCTCCAATGGCTGGGGAAGACGTGCCGGCTTTGTATGCTATGACCTCTCGAGCTGCAGCACCTTCTGCGGCACTTCCACCTACCGAGGGATGAAAATCATCCCCAACTTTGGTTAGTGCCTTACTGACAGCAGAGCCCATGGTTGCAAGAAATAGAAGGATGAGATAGCTGTGTTGGAAGGAAAGACAGTGCGATGACCCTACAGAACAACCGTGCTGTAACTTGAGAGCTGTTCTTTATATGCAAGGGAGAACCATCCTTAGCGGTGGCAAACAGGTAAGTCCTGTCAACACACCGTACTTCTCAGCTGCTCTTGTCTCATAGTTGATAGCTGTGTAAGCTTAACACAAGTTTTAAGAAGGTATATGTACTTACTAGCTCTGAGAACTTTAGACATAAGCCGTTAAACCGAATTGCTGTTACCCCCAACCTGTATTAGCTCTTTTCCTATCCACAGACCAAAAGGCAGTATCATGATAATCATGTGGTGAAATCTAGATCGCAGGGCTTTTGAAAAGTATGCAGGGTGGCGTTTCTCCAGGTAAGAATGCGGGCTAGCGCAACTAAAATCGCTAGTTGTGCAGACTAGGCAACGCTATAGCTTTCAGCTTTCAGCCTCCGTCTCAGCCTCAATAGTAGTTGGATACTCTCTAACTTTTAGTGGGCTGTGTTTTAGTAATGACATGTCACCACTAATACGTGTCATGACAATCCAACGCATCTGCGCAAATGTCTCTCCCACCCATTGCGTGCTAAGCTAGTATGACTTTCGTGGAACGCAAAACGCTATCTAAACCCCAGGCTTAGAGTCGGAATCACATTAGCATCATTGGCACCATCGTGGAGAAAGGGACGTATGGCTACGAAGTTGAGTTGTTCTGCACTTTATAGCTAATCTGCCTTGATTCTTCTACTACAACTCCCTACTTATCCTACTACCTGTTCTAAGTAATATCGTTAAAAGCTGAAAACTAGGTTTTCTTTGTCTTCTAGGTTGTTTTTGGTCCGGCAATCTAGGCGAACAATCTGATACATTGTGTTGAGTCCTTTATTTTAGCTTAGAAGGATTCCATCGCACCCAGAATATGATAAAGCTCCTGTAGGCTTATTGACTTGGGTGTTTGTCAGTGAGGTTATAACTCAATGCACTGGAGATGGCAACTTGATGGAATTTCCACGATTCACTTCGTTTTCAAGGATTCCCATCTCTATGATGTATAGGATAAAAAAGCCGAGCTAGCATTAGAAATCACGAGGTGGAGTTCAATCTGGCACCAGCTATCATTTGAGGCTATGTCAACTATCATATAATTTTGACCACACGTTCTTTTGCACCTTCAAGAAACTTGCGCAAATCCCTTCGAGGCGAGCTCAAAAGCCCAACACGCTTGTACTTTCCAGCCGAACGTATCATCACCATAGCTATAACATAACGGATATCGGTATCACCTTCGCCATACCCAAGGAGGATCAGGGTTACATTTCGCTGATAGACATCTCCCGCAGGACCGTCCCAGTCCACCACTCCCCAGATCCCCGGGTGTAAGGGTGAGTCTCCCCCATAAGGCTCAAGGAGTGTAACAGAAGAATGAAATCGCTCATCGCCTTCCACACGAACCGTGCCCACTCGGCCTTTCAGCGTAATGAATCCGGCCTTTACAGCACCCATCATATCATTGCCCACTGGGCTGCATTGCGCGTCTACCACTTGAGCCGCCCTCTCTGTGATGGTATAGCCGTTGAGATCGGGAAAGGTGAACGCGGGTCGCCGGATGTTTGTCCTGTCATCAATGTATCCCAGTGAGAAGGGAGACCAAGATGGAGCCATATATTCATCCCACCTCATACAAGAAGTTCGGTCTTCCTTGATCCACAACAACGACTCTGGCATATGATCTCTCCAAATACCAGCGAGGTATTGTCCCGCTCCTCGTCCTTGCCACAACCTTGCAAGTCCTGAGAGTGCTGGCAATCTGTCAGAGTCATGAGTAAGCACCAAGCCCTTGTATCTGCTTATCAGATATAGCCACCGTAGATGCAGGTCTTCAGGCGCGCCGTAAGTCTTTGTCCTGGTATACTGTGCATTTCTCACCATGCCTGCAGTAATCCGACTATTCTCTTCGAGATCCTCATCTTCAATCTCCATGCATTCACATTTTAAGCATTCGATGCATTCCCAGAGAATCTCGCTGTTGGTAAAGTGCACTATTCTTCTTGATAGTGTGTTTTCTTGAAGGACCCATCCTCGTCTGTTCAATGGTGCCTCTTCGACCTTGAATCGATGCTGATGCAATGGCTCGCTGGTGCGTTTTCGACAGTATATGTGAGAAGTTGTGCCATCGAGATTTCGCAAATTGGCGATCTTTAGTGAATTCTTGGCTTCCAGTTGGGGCGCCTCGGAGAAGGTTTCGTCTTTTCTGTCAAGAAAGCCATCGGTTGAGTTGGTGGCCTGTGAGGCTGCAAGGACCAGATGAGCATTATTATAAATAGTTGCCATCTCAGCAGATTGTGTCTCCCAGTCAGACTTGTCGTCTTGGATTATACACAATGAGTCGATCCACAGATACCGGATCCCTATTCCGCGACAGATTGTTACTGCATCTTGAAAGTTCTTTGGAAGGCTCCTGAGGCTGATGGCCTTCTCGTGATCCTGAACATTGGCCTTTGTTGTCCGTAGGACTGGGTCTTTGCCCCAGCAATGGCTGAGGGCCACATATGGAGCGTATTGTTGTGAGGAGACATAAAGAGCCAGATGTTTGTGATTTATATTACCAACATCGAGGACACGTCTGGGGAGTATGGAGTCATTGTTTGTGCACCTCTTATGCGTCGCGTCACATTCCGTGATCCACGTGGAAAGTAGCCATTGGAACTGTTCTCGCCGACCCCTCGAAGATGTCCTTCCTGGTCTTATGACATTCCAGGCTGGTCGAGGTGTTCCGGCAGGGAAGAATAGCTGAACAGCACCTAGCTCTTGCGTGAAGCCTAGAGGGGACCTCTCGTAGGCTAGAATGAGTTTATCAGTTGCGCCAGAACATTCTAAAATTCCTTCAAAGTCACCTCGACCATACAGATGAGAGCTGAGGTAAACCAGTAAGCATTTGCTGCACCCATTCTCGCCATTTTGTTTAACGACATGCACTAGCAACCCTCCTTCATTCTCGTAAACACAATCGTGAGGAGGTGAAGTTGTGGACCAAGCAATGTTCAGAGGCTGCATAGTAAACGAAGAGGAAAATGGCCCCTGAGGGATTTTGCAGAGTTGGCCGAGATGCAAGGTGAGCTGAAGGCTGCGAACATGGAAGACGAATTGTTAACAAGAATATTTACTGGGCGATACCTCGTCCAATCACTGTCGTTTGCTGTTTCAAAAAAAAGCGTACTGAGCCTATCTTTTTGCCGATGTATATCCGCCTTTTGAACTTGTACGTTTGCATAGATCTGCATAAGCCTGCATAGGTGGTGTGACGGTGGTCGTTTCCCAAGGTATAAACTAGTCCGTACTAGGTTTATATTGGCAGATGTGTAAGGCGTAGATACTGAGCGTTGCGGGGTGTTACGTCTCTTAATAGTGAATAGAGCGAGTTAGGCGTATCCAGGTAAAGAAGTCTTATTGATAGCTGGTGAGCTAAGTTCTATCTAGTGCTAAAGGAATGTATATATACTTGTATCTACTGTAGTGGGAGCGACGCGGTCCTGGAGCGCCGTCGGTCCATGCAAGTGTCGGTCCAGTGTTGATTGGCCAGTATTGTGGTGAGGTGTCTTAGAGGAGGGTAAAGAGTGGGGTACACGTGACGTAACCGCTCAGGTCGTAACAGGTGGACTGTAGGGTATCCACCAGCGGTACCGAATTTCGTCAGTTGATCAAGTAGGTCCTTCAAGAGACCTGGGTGAACACGCCTGCTATGTAGCAGTCTAGAATTGGCAGGAGAGCCGGGTTTGGCTGGGCCTCTTGAGTTTGGGAACAGAAACCCGAAGGCGACGTGCTACCACATGAAGCAATGTTCCCACGAAACCGGAATGTTTCTATCGATATCTGGACACAAATAGACATCATCATTTCCTTTTATGAGGACAACACACAAACACTTTCTCATGATAGCGACTATGCGCGTGTTCCAAATCCAGACCATACCCGGCCAATAGTGCTCACTTTTGACGGACTAAAACATAAGTCCATACACGATGCCTAACGGTGACTCCCGAGCGCCATACCTCGCAAACCAGAACAACCAGAACCAAAGCATATTCCACCAAATTCATCGCACACCCCGCGATGTCATTATATCACAAATTCAACAATCAATCCGCCATAATGCTCTTTCCACCATCTGCAGTGACCCTCTGCCTAACCCTAATCTTCATCGCGCCGTTCCCAAGTTTCCCATGCCCGGTTACACCAGTAGTAACCAACGCGCTCGGGCAAAAGAGAAGCGCTTCGCCAGTCTTCAACTCGACGATCTGAGAAAAGAGGTTCTCGCAGTAAGCCCTTTGGTCAGAGTCGTCTCGGGATACGCCAGCCAAATGCTTTTGGAGAACGCTGAACCAAGCTGGGGATGTGAATCGGTGCACGATTACCGTGGAACAAAGGTCGAGGAGTTTGGGCGAGATGGTTGGTTCTTGGGTTGAGAGAACGACGCGTGTTCCGAGATGGCGCTGAAGGCGGATGACGGAAAGGAGGGATTCGGTGAGTGTTTGACTGTCGGAGGAGTCGTTCATGTACTTGTGCGCTTCATCGAGAGCGACGATTCGGCCCATGGTGGACTTTTGTTCCAGGAAAATGCTGAGACAGATGTTGAACAGTGAGCAAGCGGCTTCGGCCGTGACACAGGGACAGGACAGATCGACGATTGTAAGTTGACCAGCCTGATTGACTTGTTAGCATGAGTTTGTGACCGTGGAGACTACTCACCTTCAAAGTCCACTCAATTCCAACCTTAGTCTTGGGAGCCTTGCCGGTCAGAGAGGTCTGAGCAGGGTCCATGAAACTCTCCAAAGTGTCGAGGCGCTGCTGAAGCGGCACATATTGACCCTCCTTGAGATCCTCCTGATCGACAAGACGCTTGAAAGTCTTGTAGTCGAAACCCGAATTCGTTTTCTGCTGAGCGATTCTCATGTCGCGGAGAATTCGTTGAATGACGTGGAGATAGAGGGGCAAGCTGCCGCCCTTGATGGAGTTGGCGGCCATGAGATCGAGCATGCGGCTCGTGTTCAGGTCGCGTTGGTCGATGCGAAGGGGTTGGACTGTGACGTTGGGAAGTTTGGCGTAAATGCGCTGTTGGAGTCAGCTTGATCGAATGAAATGGAGGAAGAAGAAATACCTTGATGTTTCCCAAGTTTGACGGCGCGCAGAGCACACGCACGCTCACTGCTGGATCGCTGGAGAGATAAGCAGCCTCACAAGGCATACCGCCGGTGTCAGAAATGAAGGTATCGTAATGAAAAACCAAACCTGCCAACGGGTGCGGCAGGTAATTCGCCTTGCAGGGGATGAGGCAATTTTCGAGGATGCTGCTGAGCGTGTGGCTCTTTCCGGAGCCCTGACTTCCGCAGATGAATGTACTCGTCGGATCAGAGACATTGTAGAATAGACGATTCTTTAGAACCTCATTCCGATCGATGAGGGCTCGGGTAATGTCGACACCCAAAAGTCCAGACTGCGCAGGCGCGAGAAGACCGGGGCGGAAGATGGGAATTGACCCAATGGTCTCAGCAGCATGGCTGTTATCTGCGAGAAGTTGCAAATGCGGATGCGACTCTTGTTGTTCCATTTTGCATGCTGATGGTATTGCGAAAGTGAAATTTGGTTGTTCAAAGGGCGCCACGAAGGAGAAACTGGGCTTGTCAACAAGGGAAAGTTGATCCATGTGGGGCGCAAGTAAAATGTGAAGAGAATAATTGAGGAAATTGCGATGGTGCCTGCTGCCTGCGCGTTGTGAATGTGTTTCAGCTGATGAATGAATTCTGGGAAAGAACAAAACAACAGAATTGGTTGCCGAGCTGCACCCCCACCAACATCGGGATTTATGTCACTGCACACGCACTGACCAGTCTGGTCGAATCTCGATTTGGAATAATTCTAGAATATGGTATTCCTACAACTTAAATATACTCAAAAATATCCTGAATCTCCTTCGTAGACAATCCCTTCTCAATAGCAAGTTGCAATTGGATTCTCGCCTTGGAAGGATTTAAATATCCAGCGCCGATACCAAATGGTCGCTCTCCAACATATCCCCAAGCAGTTCTTCTGCTCACGACGACGGGAAGAGTGGAGTTATCCAACACCTTCTTGATTTCATCAGCAGCCTCATCAGGCCAACCTCCAGCGCCAAGACCAGCGAGAACAATACCCTCAGCACCACCATCGATAGCAGCTTGGAAAATTTCAGGGTCAGCTTCTTGGTGGCCGTACAAAACGTCGACCTTGGGAAGGGCCTTGTCGGTCGAGCTGCTGCTGATGTTGAAGTAGTGGTGACCGAGAGGGCGAGAAGCGGGATACCAAAAGACGGGCTGGATGTTCTCAAAAGCACCGAGATAGCCTTGGTCTTCGGCGATGAATGTCTGGACAGAGTTGGCGTGAGATTTGATGGTGTAGCGTGCTGAGGCAATCTTGTCGTTGAGGACAATCATAGCGCCACGACCCATGGCACTCTTGCTACCAGCCAATCTCACAGCAGACAGTAGGTTGATAGGTCCATCAGCGCTGATAGCTGTAGCAGGACGCATAGATCCCACCATAACAACAGGCTTCTCACTCTTGACAGTAAGATCCAAAAAGAAACTCGATTCCTCAAGAGTATCAGTGCCATGAGTAACCACAACACCTTGGATCTCAGGGTTATCCAAATCAGCCTGGATGCGATGCGCAAGAGTAGTCAATATAGTAGAATTGACATCGCCACTATCGACGTTTGTAATCTGCACGCCTTGAACGTTGGAGACGTTGCATAGTTGGGGAACAGCATCGATTAAGGCTTTGATGCCGAGGGCGCCGGCTTGATAGCCTGTTGTCTGATCGGCGGAACCTGCTTCACCGGCGATTGTACCGCCTGTTGCGAAGATGGTGATGTTGGGGAGGCTGGCGTTGAAGCACTCAAAGTTACCGACATCTCTGGGAATGATTTGGGGTGTTGGGACGGGAGATGCGGCGGCAGAGCCAGCGAGGGCGAGGAGCAGGGACTTGGAGAGAGACATGATGGGCCAAGAGGAGGGGGGAGATGGCTGGGGAAGAGACAGCTGCAGTTCTACGATGAGGAGAGACATCGGTACTTATACTTTTTCTCACGATAATAGGTAAGTGATCAGCAGATCTACATGCATCCAATGCGTTACCTTATCATTATTCAACAGCGATCGGACCATGGCAGTGGTACAGCCAAGAGATACGACCAACGTCGATTTAGAGTATCCCGGCTAGTAGCCAACGAAGTACCGGGGGGCTGAGACTGACTTATTACGCCCGTTAGCGGACGTGTATAATGCCCAGGCGCTTGGACCGTTTACGGAGATACTAGTTACGTACGACGGTAAGACATTGTAGGATCTGCAAGGGTTGGAACGAGTATTTGGATCATGTTTGCATTGGATGTTCAAGGAATATCTCACCGCAAGTTCTCAGCTAGAAACCCCAGGTTTATTGTAAATGATACCTTCCAGATCTGATGCTTGGAAGTCGTAAAGTTCGTGTTGGTTCAGGGTATACAGTTCAGAGGCACATCACATGACTCAACTAGACCAGTCTGTTGGTTCTTCAAGCGGGGTACCAAGACATTTTGTTTAATGCCAATTCCCTACCAGCCTCTTCTGAAAAACTCAATCCCGCATCGGAGACGTCTAATTCGCTGACATCATATCGGACCAACTTGACATTTCTGTTATCTTTCTGTTACCTTATCCCAAGGATCCTGTTTCCTCATCTGGTCAATGCATGACTCCACTCTCCACGTTGCGCGATTATCGCAATCTATCCTCTGATAAACACAGCCTCGTTTCTATCTCTCCGTTCATACCCGCCCGTTATCATGGCCGATAATCCCCCGAATCCTCCCGCCAAACGCACTCAAGTACCCAGAGCTTGTCAGCGTTGCAAAACTCTCCGACGGGGTTGCAACGAGTATCGGCCTTGTAGACGATGTGTGGATGCAGGACTTGCGGATCGATGTATTGGCCAAACAGGTTCTCCGACTTTCATTCAACCCGTGTACCAGTACGCGTATCCAACTTCGCCAAATACAACACAGGATGCGTTGACCAAATTGTCTGAACTTGTACCAGATCAAGTTCTAGATCATTGCATCGAGCGCTTTTTTGCAAGATTATACCCTACGATACCGATTCTCACACGCGACTATGTCCAGCAACTTAGATCAGCCGTTGAAGGACGATTGGAGGCCTACTCTGTTCTCGTCGCGATGTGCGCGCAGGTCTTGCTTCAAACTGAGGAACCTGAAAGTCTTCTCTCGCAAGGTCTCATCGCGGAGAATAACGCGACATATGGATCCATGATTGTTGACCAGGTTGTCGCCGTGCATCAATCTATTCCAAGACCCAGTCTGAATCAATGTCTTCTCGCATTCTTTCTCTACGCGTGTCAAGCGCGTCTGTCGCATCACAGTCAGACATTTTTATTTCTGCGACAAGCTACGACTTTGTTCTGTTTGTTGAGATTGGATGGTATGAGTCATGCAGACAAGGCATTGGCGGATCGTTTATTCTGGGTGTTGGTGGTATCTGAGCGATCACACGCGATACGTTATCGTCGACCTATTACTTTGCAAATCACAGATGAAGCACCAGAAATTGACATGAACGACCCTTCATTATCAGGATTTTGGAGTCTATCTGCTCTTTTCCGACCAATCGACACGTCCTTTGTCGCCCTTCACAACCAGGAACGATTCGCAATCACACCATCTCTCTCATCACTGGATTACGTGGAAACAGCTGTCAATACGGCCATCAAACCAGATATCCAACTACACGAAACCCAAAAAGCGAATCTAAGAATAACACAGCTCTGGCTACGCATGATTGTCTGGAAACTCCGTCTCCACCTTGGCCATCTTAGCGAAAACGCGCATCAGCATAGTCTGACGTATCAATACCCTCTGGTAGTCGCAAAAGACTTAATGCTCTCAACGAGAGATCTGTCTGTAGACAGTATTAAAATCCACGGTATAGGCGTTACCGAAAAGCTGTACGATATTGTTTCTGCTGTAGTGGATGTTTTGGCGCGTGTACCTGTCACGTCTTCAATCCCGCAGGGATTGGCGATGGGGAGTTCGCCCGAGGATGATTTGATGTATATTCGGGATCTCATTACGAAATTGCCGGGTGGGATTTCTACGTATCAGCCTTTGCTGGAGAAGCATATTCAGCAGGTGTTGCCGAGACTTGACAGCACATCAATACCGAGGCACAGTCCACAATAAACAAAATTACTAACTGCTCCACGCTATATTTGCCAACACCTTTTAACTAGCTATAATATCCCGTCGATGCGAAAAGCCAGGTCAACTATCTACTGCATCTCCTTCTCAACTGCCATGTTCTTTCCAGACGCGACATGCTCGGAGTAAGGATCAATCTTGGTCGAAGCAAACTTCCTAGCTGACACTCGTCGCTCAAACAAAACATCCAACTCAGCGTAAGTCCGGCCCCTCGGCTCAGGCAGTCTAAAGTATACCCAAATCGCAGAGATCAAACAAGTACCAGCCCAAAAGTAAGCCGTGCGCGCGCCCCAATTCCAGGCTGTCGAAGATAATTGGTAATTCGTCATGACGTTGACGAAAATGTTGCTAGCGTTATACGCGGCACGAGCCATGACAATAGTCTTAGCCTTAAGACGCGTCGATGAAAGTTCGGAGATGAGGGAATAAGTAACTGGACCGACGGTGAAATCGTAGACGAAAGTGAAGACGATTAGCATTGCGCCAATGGCCCAGACCGATCCGTTGTTGTTGGAGAATGAGAGGGAGCCCACGATTATGAGGATGAGAAGTTGAGTGCAAAGACCGGTGAAATGAATGGTTCGTCGACCGACTTTGGCCATCAAGAACCAAGAACCGAATGTACCAACCATACCCAGAGCGTACTGTGCCATAGAAAGTGAGAACGAGTTGCTCGCATCCATGCCTGCTTGGGTCAAGAAATATGAAAAATAGCCCATGAGGTTTTGACCGCCTAGAGTTTGGACTAGCCAGATACCGACGACAATTTCTGTCCGTCGGAGATCAATACCCTTGAAGCAGTCTCTGTAACTAGTGCCCTCCTTTAAGTTCTTTTCCATTTCGTTTGTATGTTCGATCATCGCAATCGTATCGTCGGCGTTGAAGTTGGGTTGGTTAGGAGACGTAAGTCGTAGAAGAGATTTCTTTGCGGCGTCGCGATTGCCTTTTCGAACATGCCACCATGGAGATCTGAAATGTCAGTCAACGTTTCTCCAATGATGAAATGGTTACTTACTCAGGAGCAAATATGACACCTGCTAGGATAGGAACAGGCCAAACCCACTGCACACCAAAAGGAATGCGGTAAGCCCACTCATCACCCCGCCCAACAGAACCCTTGTTAACAGCAGCAGCGAAGAACTGTCCAATAACCCAGCACATGTTAATGAACGTTGTAAGGTATGGTCGGAGCACAACCGGTGCTACTTCGGACGCATATGCAGGTGTTACGGATTGGAATGCACCCCATGGGATACCTATAACGTCAGCGCGGCACAGCTTGCATAAGTGACCGAACTTACCGCAAAGGACTTCTCCCAAAACAAGAATTTTAACGTTAGGAGCGAAGAAAAGAACGAAGACGAACGCAATCATGAGAACAAGGGCTCCGACGGTTGTCATCTTGTAGCCATATCGATCTGAAGCCCATCCCGCGAGGATTAGGCCTATGATCTCGCCTGCACGCGCACCGTTGGACAATCCGGATTGCCAAGCCGCTGAGACAGCATATTTATCCTTTTCGGCGTTATACGTGCCGAATTTCTCGTTGAATACGGGAGACGCGTAGAGATTACCGAGCAGAGCAAGGTCGTAGCCTTCCATGATGAGGGTGGTGGACAGGAGGACGGACCAGCCTATGGCTTTGGGGTAGGTTTTGACTGCTTGCCATAAGGTCATGTGGTGTTCTGCTTCAGCAGCGACTTTGGCGTCTGAGGCGAGCATCTCTGTTGTGGGAGACTCGTCATGCTGGGCAGGGATCTCGGTGTCACCCTTTGTGGAAGCCATTGTCAACAGATCGAATTGAAGGAATTGAAGAAGGATGTTGTGGATCTGGCGGTGGACAAGGAAGGAGAGGAATCAGTCTCTTTATATACACCACCGCGCGATGTTGCCGAGCCCAACCGGACAAAAGGCTAGTTCAATACAAATGTTGCATGAGAGAGGCAAGCAACAGACATTATTTTCGACACAATGTATGGGGAAAGAAGAAGAATCCGGGGAAGGTGTGGGGTGCAGGTGCAGGGAAAGCATTGGAGAATCAAGATGAGCTGATTCTTCAACAGGAGACTCCGACTCAGCTGCGGAGTGTCCGCTTTGCCTCGGTCACGAGCATTGGTTAGTTCCGGTTGCTGGGTGGGGGGCGGAGCAACTCCGACGGTTGTCAAGAACAGTGACTGTGAGTAGCGGAGGTTCCGTATTTTAGATGACATCGTCGGAACATCCTGTTAGCGACAGGGAATAAAAAGATTGTGCAACCTGTGGAAACTCCGAGATATGCCATTTTGATGGGGTTGCAAGGGTCGCCACATTTGGCCGCCGATGAGACTGTGACGGATAAACAACTCATTCCCCTCATCCAATTTTCATCTTGTCTCATCAATTCATCATTTCTCTCAATTCTCCCCTCTCTTTCCATCGCCCCTTCATTCACTAATTAATCACCGGCATCATCATGGGCTCAGTAATCTGGGACGACCAAAGCCGCTACGTCGGTAACCATCCTTGGTGGAAAGCCGCATCTTTCTACCAAGTCTATCCAGCAAGCTTCAAAGATTCCAACGGCGACGGCTGGGGCGACTTACCCGGCCTTATCTCCAAGCTCGATTATCTTCACGACCTTGGTATTGACGTTGTTTGGGTCTCTCCAATTTTTGAAAGTCCACAAAGTGATATGGGCTACGACGTATCAGATTATCAAAAGATTTACGAACCCTATGGAAGTGTGGAAGACGTCGATATTCTCGTCGCAGAGTGTCATAAACGCGGTTTGAAGGTCATTCTTGACCTTGTTGTCAACCATACCTCTTCCGAGCATCGATGGTTCAAGGAATCAAGATCATCGAAGGACAATGCGAAGAGAGATTGGTATATCTGGAAACCTGCCCGTTATGACGAATATGGCGTTCGTCAACCTCCTACGAATTGGAGGGGTTATTTCGCTTCTTCAACTTGGACTTGGGATGAGTTGACCCAAGAATACTATCTTCATCTCTACGCGTCAGATCAACCTGATTTAAACTGGGACAATCAGGAGTGTCGCGAGGCTATTTATGAGGATACCATGCGCTTCTGGCTTGATCGCGGCGTCGACGGCTTCAGAATCGATACGGTCAACAAATACTCCAAAAGGAGGGATTTTGTGGACGCGCCTATCACAGATCCTTCTTCACCTCATCAGCCTGCGCCAGAAATGTGGTGCAATGGACCAAGGATTCATGAATTCATCCATGAGATGTATGAGAAAGTCCTTAAGCCGTACAATGCCGTATCTGTCGGTGAGCTGTCAAATACACCTGACCCAGCACAGGTCATTCCTTATGTATCCTCGGCTGCGAAGGAGCTGGACATGGTTTTTGAGTTTTCCATGATCAGACTCGGCAACGGTAACGGTTTTGGTGATAAGTATATTTACCAACCGTTCTCACTACCAAGACTGAAGGCAGTCGTGGAAAAGTGGCAGAGTTTTATTGAAGGAACGGACGCTTGGACGACAGTGTTCTGTGAGAACCACGATAACGGACGAGCAGTCGATCGTTTTGGTGACGCGTCAACACCGGAGTGGTGGCTCAAGTCTGCAAAGACAATCGCGCTATGGCAGACCACCATGACTGGCACTCTATTTCTCTATCAAGGTCAGGAGATCGGTATGACCAATATGCCTCAAACCTGGGGTATTGAGGAGTACAAGGATATCGAAAGTAGGAACTTCTACGACGAGGCTGTTCGATCGGGAAATGCACAACGAGTGAAAGACACCTTGCATGGTCTCCAGATCATGGCCCGCGACCATTCAAGAATTCCATTCCAATGGGACGATACACCGAATGCTGGATTTTCGCAAGCAGATGCTCAGCCGTGGATGAGAGTGCATGACGAATATCGCTCCATCAACGCAGCAAAGCAAACAAAGGATCCACGGTCGATTTTGAACTTTTATAAGATGATGTTGAGAATCAGGAAACGATACCAAGATGTTTTTGTGTTTGGATCATTCAAGC
Organism: Fusarium camptoceras; assembly: GCA_004367475.1. Taxonomy (NCBI): domain Eukaryota; kingdom Fungi; phylum Ascomycota; class Sordariomycetes; order Hypocreales; family Nectriaceae; genus Fusarium; species Fusarium camptoceras. The sequence goes on from QGED01000029.1 coordinate 155,719, forward strand.
TTGTGGATTTGGAAGATGAGTCTTTGTTTTCTTTTGTCAAGGAAGGTGAACGTGGGAGGAGAGCTTTGGTGGTGATGAACATGAGTCAGGAGGAAAGAACCGGTCCTGATGTTTGCACTGCTCTAGGGTGTGGGATTGATCAAGTGAGGCTGCTTGTTTCTACGACGGACGAGTCAAAGCCACGGGATGGCGGACGGTCGATACTTCCGGGTTGGGAGGGGAGGGTGTATACAAACTTTGTACTAGAGTAGACAGCTTGTGTTTGTTGATTTCCTACTGGACAAACTGAGACAACCGGACTTTAGTCTCCCCTACTTGTGAAACTTTCTGCCTTGTTCTTGTGAATAATTAACTTGCGTAAGAGGTTGAAAGGGTACACGTGACATAATCGCGGGGTTTGTACCGCCATGAACGTCAATCATTGCCGGAGCATGGTCATTATATTGAGGTTCTAAATATCCTTTATCATTCTTTGATTCAAGTTGTCAGTTCAATTATTGCGCCTTTGGAAGCCTAGTGTATCATTGTCTTACAATTATTTGGCATCCTCTCTTCTACGCAATGCCCGATCGTCGAGACTTGGGAACAACCGAAGAATGTGCGAAGTCATTTATGCTGAGAACTCAGCATCTCGAAAATCTACAACATGTTGTGGGGCCTCGCTACCTAGGTGTACCGGCATTCCGGTTACCTGCGAAGCCTGACGAATGTTGTGATCTGTGTTTAGAATTGGAAGGGGTGGCTGTCAGGGCGATCGGTCCAGACCTCAGATATGAATCGATACAGAGACTTTTTTTCTCCTATCGAAAGCACCTAGTTCTCAAGCTTCACCTTCCAGAGGAGGACACTGAATCAAATGTTTATTTCACTGACAGATGCTTTGACATATACTCTCATCCTGGTACGCCCACTTTATGTCCACTTGAATATAGACTAATTGTTTTATTTCAGGTGTCCCATGTCCTTGGCACCTTTTCAAGCCATACCGATTCCAAAACCTCAAATGGGCTGTTGACAAATTACACAAGTGTGAAACGGCGCATAATTGTTGTAAAAAAGACCCCACCACGCTTCCAACAAGAGTGATCAGAATCGGTCGTAGACCTCATGATATTCGTCTACAGAAGGGAGGCTTTAGGGCTCCCTATATCTGCCTTAGTCATTGTTGGGGTTCCAAACAACCATTAATCACAAATAAACAAAATGTCGATGACCATTTTGGTTGCATTGTATGGGAAGATCTGCCACTGTTATATCAAGATACCATACGTCTCGCTTGGCAATTAGACATAGAGTATGTTTGGATTGACTCTCTTTGTATCGTTCAAAATAGCCCCGATGACTGGGCTCGAGAGGCTGGACGTATGCAGTATGTCTACGGAAACTCCTGGCTCACCATTGCAGCTACTGCCAACCCAGACTGCTGTAGTGGGATCTTGGACCATTCCTGCGACGAGGAGGCCAGCGCTCGTTTTGCACTCTCCAAGGATTGTATTGAATGGTCAGGAGTGACGCGTCAAAATACCGCGTTCAGCTGGCTTGCACTTCCTCGAGATATCGGTATTTGCAAAGATGACAAACATCAAAATGGCCATTGTCGGTGGCCACTGCTCACCAGAGGTTGGGTCTTACAGGAACGACTTTTATCACCACGAGTGCTATATTTTACAGCGACGAATCTGTTATGGTCATGCAAAAAAGCGGAAGAGATTGAAGGTGACTGCCCTAGACCCGCGCACATGGGCCTGGGCATCAACGGGACAGATGCATGCCTCAATAGCTCTTCTTGGAAAGACATCGTTGAGGCCTATTCCAGACTCAAGTTCACTGATCAACACGATCGCCTGCCAGCCTTGTCGGGCTTGGCCCAGAGGCTTTCTCGTGGAACGCCCGACGGCGTCAAGTACCTTGCTGGACTTTGGAGATCGAGGCTACGCCATGAACTTCCATGGCATAAGGTCCAGGAAGCTTCAGTGGGCATCTTGACAGAATGTTCAAGGCAGCTGTGTAAGGGTCATGAAGGTACACCGTCTTGGTCTTGGGCAGCGATAAATGCCCCTGTTATATTTCCAAAATCGCCTCCGGTTTTTGGGACCGAATATCAGGTGCGAATTATCGAAGCAGAATGCACGCCCATCAGTCACCACGATCCGACAGGTCGAGTGAGCAGTGGCAGAATACATGTGCGCGGGCCGATTTCGCCAATTAGACAGAGCGATCAAAGAGCCATCAATGACCAGAGTACCACAATTCACTTCGACTGCCCGGCGCACATGGACTTCAACTACTTGGTTGCGAATGAGATTAGATGCTTGGTCCTGTATAAGACAAAGCCGTATCTTGTGAACCGTGGGGAAGGATCAATCTGTACGGTAGGACTCCTTCTTCAGCCTGTCACAGGAAAAGATTCTAGTTATCGGAGGGTAGGGGTGATACATACAAGGGATGGCCAGGATCAAGTGCGTGTTCCCCCGGCTTGGTACGCAAGACTGTCAAGCATAGAAGACATAGTGATTATATAGCTCAATATACTCTCATTATTAGTAACAGGTTGTTAGCTTACTTAATAACTAGAGCAGGATCTAATAGACACTAGTTTACATAGAATATGAGTGTTTTTAGAAACTAATAGTACATTATTCTTCTAACATCATATACTAACTGGTTCGTGTGTATGTGCTGCTTTCCGTGTCTGTATGAATTTGCCACAGTAGCTGTATTAGGCTATCATGACTTGAGCTTACAGGCCAGGCAGTTCGCATTAATACTGTCCTAGCTTCAGTCCATCGCGTAATATCCGACCTCGCCACCCAAATCCGCACGTACGAAGTAAATTCCGAAAACAGTTCGTTCAACTGTTTACTGTACGAGAGTGACTGAGCATGGAATAAACTCAAAGACCCAGTGAATGCCTTCCAAAACCACAAGTCATGCTCTTCCTTACTCATCTTATCCAGAGATCGTAAACCCCTCTCCATGTCGCGCTTCAGGATATTGAGGGTATGATAATGTAGTTGGGTTACCGGCGGTAACCCCCTGTTGCTCATTCCAAGGACAGTAGCAAGATACATGCCGACTCCGACGCAGAGGCCGGACCAAGACGATAGGATTGGCCGATCTTTATCATCCTGAACCTCATCTGAGGACGGCTGCTCAACGTCGGAAAAGATTTTCATGTGGCCATCAATGATTGCCGAGAAAAGCTTCACCCCACTTCCACTCTTCCAAACTTTCCAGGTTGCGTTAGTGATCGTGTCTGCCGACAGGTTTCTATATCTCAAGCCGTGCAGATAGGTAGCTTGTTGAAGAGCATTTATGATGGCTCGTGCATCAATATCTGCAGGCATTCTATCCCAAGTGGTAGGGGCAAAGAAGAATGGCATCATGGACACAGTCCTAAGGCGAAATGCAGGCCCGGTTTCTTCTTGATGGTGCCATTTGTGTATTAAAGGCAATGGGTCTCCAGAATTGAAGGGCGAAGCGACTGTATCGTGACTTTTCAAAAAGTCATCTACACGGCTCTTTTGGCTTTGGACAAAATTGTACACCCTGGTTCAGTGATTCATCAGCCTTTCGTCCCAGGATAAAGTGGTTCAACAGCCTTACAGTATGACATAACGATCAATCATCTCGGTTTCAATCTCTTTTGACGCCACAGAGTCGTTGTCGAGCGATCGTCGTGTGGCGTCTAGATATAACATCAGGCCATTCAAGTGTGAATCTGCAATGTCGAAGTTACCAAAGCAACACTAAGCAACCGATATCAATAAGCAAAAGTCAGGACCGAGCCTTTAGTTGGAGACGCCTTACCTCGATAAAGGATAATGTGTTGATATAGTTTGTACACATCATGCGGTCTTTATTATCTTTGGAATTCTGAAGCCAGTGATTGACTTGGCGTATAGTTTCAATCTTGTGGAATAGGAACGTAGACTCGAATAATTGGATATCCCCTATATTCCACGCATAGTGAAGACTAGATATGAGTAAAAGGTTACGGAGGACATCTGGATCATGGATCACCATGGTCGGTCTAGAATAATATATCATGGTCAGAACATTATTGCCGGGTTGTGCGTTACTTCATTACCTGTCGCGCAGTTCTTCTCGTGAGAAAGAACGATTTTGTCCAGTCTGGAAGACTATTTCGTGCTGTTAGAACTATACTTTGACTTGTAATTACCCAGACTGACAATATCGGAGAAGTTCCAGTGACTTGAAAGGCATGTTGATAGGCAAGGTATCGAAAGGATTTAAAGACCTGCCTACACCGGAGTGCCAAGCCTTTGACGCCAAAGGATTTCGAGTAAGCTTTTGTGTTGAGAGCGCCACAGTGCGTCTCGTACGGGACGGCGAGTCCGTCGAAACTTGGGTTCCATCAAAAGACCATGGGGAGTGCTGACCAGGGCCTAACGCGCCTCTCCGCTCGCGCAGGGGGAGCTTTGGTTGGTAGATGCATGGTTCCCCTTTGGCAGTGCATCTTGAACTGTTATATGCGGTTGGTCTAACCAGTCTGGTTCAAATAGGCGTTGCTGATAGACCTAAGTGTAGGAAAGGCGGGACTTACCAATGAGGACGCTGTTCATCACACCGCAGCTTTTTCTGTCGACATCCTACACAGCCTGTGCGGCTCCGTTTGCTAGCGAGTCCAGTTCGCGGCTCTTCCATAGTGGTAATTATCCTGTCGGTGGCAGGTTTGGAGCCAAGACTTGCTTTTTAAATTTTGATCACTCGGACAGTAGGTACTTGTTTCGTATATGAACCTATAGACATGGAGTAGCTTGTAAAAGAACAGAAGTATTTAGGTGGCTGATTGGTGGCTTGACATTGACATAATGACACCCTCGGTTGAGCTATACTCAATTGGGACGAATTGCCCTGACCTCAACATTTTAAATGGATACTGAACCGAGTCTTTACGAGTATTCGCGACGAAATGGGGTCAGTGTACAAGGTATATCGAGGCTCATTTCAAACTTAAGCTTACAAGTAAGACTTACGTCTACTTTTAGCTACATGCCAGAGGCTCAGAGTTGTAAGATCTTGAGATAGTGAGAAATGTGAAAAACGTAAAAAATCAATGAGTATATAATTCATCATATATCCTGTCTTTCTGAAACTAATCATCCAATTCAAACATTCAAAACACTACTACAACAACATCAACCACAAGCCACCACACCTCCTTTCTTATTACACCATCACCAACTTTCACAATGAAGTTCTCCCTCTCCATGATCACTGCCGCGGCAATCCTTTCACCTCTTGCCTCTGCCGATTTCGATATTTTCTACCAGGCACCCATTAGTTCTGTCGGCGGTCAAACCTACTGGCAAGCTGTGAACAATGAAGCCAGCACCAAGACCTGTAGTCAAATGTTTGGTGCAAAGACCTTCTGGGGGAGCGTCGATGTTAGTGGAAGAAAATCTGGATTCCGTTGTAAAGGCAAGGGGTGCGGTTTCGATGGCAATCCTAACGAAATCGAAGAACTGGAAATGAATTTTGGACGCAAGGGTGATACTGTTTACCATTTCAGTAAGTCTTTTCACTCTGCTTTCCAGTACGGACCTCGCTGACATTATTCTCTAGCTATTCGTCAATGGTTCCGCACGGATGATAAGTGGTGGATGGTTGGTTGTAAGTGCTGCTTCTCTCATTGCGCGAGTTACTTAGACTGACTAACTTTCTTCGCTAGTGGATAATCAAGTTTACGGCTATTGTAATCCCGCAACTGAGAGGGAATACAAGTGCATCACTGTCAAGGGCAAGCAAAAGTTCTTTTGCAAGATTGAGGGGCTGACCGAGGAGAAGATTTTCAACGAGGTTGAGTAGTAGAGTTTGTATAAAGGAATCGGCTATGGAATTCACTCCGGTGAAGAGATAGAATGTTCGGCAGGGCTGCTACTGTTGCCCGTAGTAGGAGGATATTCTGATTAGTATAGGGTAGGACGAATAGAACGATAGTATCTGAGGTAGAGGCTAGGTCGCACAAGAAGAGCAGTTTGAGAAGACAATGACATCAACCGGAATGAAAAGAATAGCTGGCCTATGACACTTCGGCTGACCCTAACTCGGAGTGATAGGATTATTATTCTGAAGCTAAATACTTTCAGGAAGAATACCGGGTGGCCATTGAATTTAGATTTTTTGTTTTGGACACAATTGGTGATAAGATAAGATAACCAAGACCCACTGAAAAAGATATGGTGGGGGTTGACGATATCGGAGGCTGACCTGATTGAGTGTAAGAACCGACCCCAGTCAGAACGGCAGCAGAGAATAGTCAAGACAGTGAACAGAATAGCCAATCGAATTGGAACATGGGGATGAATCAATTGGCAGTTTATCACAAGGTTAAAGCTACTGTCACTGTCACTGTCGACTGTAGGAAAGTCGGGATTAGTCATACCCCTCCCCCGCGCGCCCCACCTCCGGCTCAAGCTCCGATCTAAATTTTTCCCTTGTCTCTGACCTCATCGCACAAACCCAGCAAAAACCCACGATACCTCATCTCATCCACAACCGCCAAAAATGAGTGCAGGACCACAGCTCGGACTCTTGGGTGGCGGCCAACTCGGCCGCATGCTCTGCGAAGCTGCCTCTCCTCTTGAAGTCGAAATCGCCATCCTCGACGCCCAAGATGCCCCAGCAAAGCAAGTTTCCCGTAGCAAGTATCACGTCGACGGGTCTTTCAAGGACGCTGCCAAAATCAGAGAACTTGCCTCAAACTGCAGTGTTCTCAGTGTTGAGACGGAACACATCGAGACTGCTGTTCTGGAAGAGTTAAGTAAGGAGGGAAAGGTTGTTGTTTATCCTTCTTGGAAGACGTTGCGTCTTATCCAGGATAAGTATGAGCAGAAGGATTACCTTGGTAAACAGGGTATCCCCATCGCTGAGCAAACTGCCGTTCAAGCTTCCAGCAACGATGAGATGCGCGCTGCTCTCAAGGACATTGCGAATAAGTACGGTCTGCCATTCATGCTCAAGTCCCGAAAGGATTCATACGATGGACGAGGAAACATCAGAATCGCCAACGAAACCGACATCGAGACCGCAGTAACCGAATTCGGCAACCTTCAATGCTACGCCGAAAAGTACGTTCCTTTCCAGCGCGAACTTTCCGTCATTGTCATCCGTACAGAAGACGCCGACGGCACAACAAAGCGTCTCGTGCCCTACCCTTGTGTTGAGACTGTTCATGAGGATAACGTCTGTTCGCGTGTGTACATGCCTCCTCGCGATACACCTGAAGAGGTTTCCAAGCGTGCGCAGGATGTTGCGGTATCTGTGGTTGAGAAGCTTTGGGGCCGGGGTGTTTTTGCTGTGGAGATGTTTGTCACCGAGAAGAATGAGATTCTTGTTAATGAGATTGCGCCGAGACCTCATAACTCTGGTCATCTTACCATTGAAGCCGTTCCCTACATGTAAGTTCCCCTAACCTCATCCATCCTCTGCGGGAGTTAATGTTTTGTAGGTCTCAGTACAAAGCCCAACTCACATCCATCCTCGACGAGCCCCTCCCCGAACGTCTCGACCCCCACGTCTCATCCAGCATCATGATCAACATCCTCGGCGGCGCCTCACCAGAATCACACCTTCCCTTGGTCAAGCAGGCCAAGGCCATGTTTGCTCCCAAGATCGGTGTCTATCCTCACCTCTACGGCAAGCAGTCTAAGCCAGGCCGCAAGATCGGTCACATCACCCTCACCGGTCTGGACTGCAGCATCAAGGAACTCGAAGAAATTGCGCAACCTCTTGTGCAATTGGCAGCTGATATGCGCCAGGAGAGAATCAACGCCAAGAGCAAGGCCATGCGACCTGACCAGGCCGTCGCCAAGTCTGCTCCCGCCCCATTGGTTCTTGTGACGATGGGTTCAGACTCTGATCTTCCTGTTCTCAAGCCTGGTTTGGATATCTTGACTCAGTTTGGTGTCCCTTGGGAGGTCGACATTACATCTGCTCACCGAACGCCCGTCAAGATGGGAGATGTCGCTACTGCTGCTGCTGACCGTGGTATCAAGGCTATCATCGCTGCTGCTGGAGGAGCTGCTCACTTACCAGGCATGGTCTCAGCCTACACACCCCTCCCCGTCATTGGTGTTCCCGTGAAGGCCACCCACCTCGACGGCATGGACTCGCTTCTCAGCATTGTTCAAATGCCTGTAAGTCCCACCAACAACTCATCAATCACACAAACTGACATGTTACAGCGCGGCGTCCCTACTGCCACCGTGGGCATCAACAACTCCACCAACGCAGCCCTACTTGCCATCCGCATTCTGGGCGCTTTTATGCCTGAGTACCTGGAGAAGATGAAGGCTTACCAAACGGATATTGGTGAGCAGGTCAATGGTAAGGCTACCCGTTTGAGGGAGTCGGATGTGGAATCTTATCTTGCCTCTATGAAGAAGGGTTAGATGGAGACTACTGACTCTGTGATTGAATTTGAGATAAACAAAAATAGTAAATCGATTTGACTCAAAGTTGTGATGCTTTTCGTGTTCAAGACTTCATCGCGCAAACGATCTCAACAAGATGCAGGAAAACAGGGTTTCTTGATGTCTCGCTACTAGGAGACGCGGAGATATGGGCTTGTTTAGACAAACTGTTAGACTGCATCGTGAAGGATTAATGTTAAAAACAGGTCGCTTTTCGTGTATCATAAAATAACTAACAATTTCCAACAAACAAGGCTGCCAACCTCAAAACCCTCCCGTATTCTTCCACTTACTAATCATCCCACCCACACCCTTAACCAACCCCATAACAGTCCCCGGATTCCCCATATACCCCTTCGCCGGCTTCCCGTCCCCATCCCGCCAAATTCCATCTTCCGCAACCTTTCCAAACTGTTTCGTATTCTGGTTTCTATCAATAGTCTCTCTCCACATGTGACAAATCTCCGGACTATCAACCATAACGTTGATTTCCTGACTATGAAACCAAGATTGTGTGTCCTGGTTACCACTTCCCTGAATTCCGACACTGCCGTCTACGATGAGTAACTTGATGTGGCAGGACCTGGATTTGAAGGATTGGTGGATTGGGTGATCTTGGTCTTTGCCGATGTAATTGTATATATGTAGCCGCTCGCGCTCGGGACTGTCTTTTGGGAGGGATGAGACGAGTAGTTGGGAGATTTGGTCGTTGGTTCCGCCTTGGCCGGGGATCATTTCGCCTGGGTCGTTGTATCCGAAACAGACATAATATGTAACATCAACACCTCGCTTGACAGCTTCGATCAGTGCAGGAATCAAGGGAGCAGCATTCAAGTCAGGTGTCTGAATAAAAATACTCCTTTGAGCATTTCGTATCAGCGATAGCCATGCTTCATTCTGGGGGACTTTAAGGCTCTTTGAATCAATCGGACCATAAGGTGCGCGAGACACGAGGGCCATGGGAATAGGCTTTGGCTCATCGTTGAGGATGTACGGTGTCATTTCTTCTCCGTGTTGGATCTCAGGTCCAGTTGGTTCGACTTTGTTGGGGGCCGCGACGTTGAGTTTGCGATTTGCAGCTTGGAGGAGGGATTCGTGGTCCTTGTCTTCGTAGCTGGCTTGCATGCGTCGCACTTCGGCTGCCATATCGTCGTCATAGTGGGGATCTTCCGGTGTATGCTCTTTCAGTGCTGCATCGGTAGTGTCGTCGACTTGGTCTTGGGGTGGAGACGGGTCGTGAAACAAAGGCACTTCGGCCGGTTGGTGCGCGCCGTTTTCGGATGGGGGAGGAGAATCACCACAAAGAGGAAGCTGTGGGTTGAGACTCATATTCCAGGTGATCAGAGCAGTGTCATATAGACTGTCGACAATCGGTCCCTCAACATGGATCATCATCTCCAGGTTATCGTTGTCTTCAGTATTATTGCTCATAACAGCCGCAGCCCTGCGATCCACCACACAGAATTTGGCGTGTAGTGTTCCAAGCACGTATTTGTGCAAGCTTACCACTTGCATGTCGATATTCGGTATCTCTCCTGGCGCAGGGAGGTCGACTGAATCAGACGTGTAAGACTTTTCCCTCACATGCTGATGCGGATTCTTGACGTTTGCTGCCGTCGCTTTGTCATACATGATCTTCACAACGACTTTTTCACCTCTCTGGCCGGCACGTCTTGATAACTCAATCAGGGCTTGCTTGATCAGCCTTTGAGCGACGGACGGGGCCCAAGAACAAGTAATTAGGAACACCTCTTTCTGAGCACGGACGATCAAGTTCGCAGTGTGTCGCATGATATCCGCAAGAGGCGCGATCACTGTAAGTGGCATGGTGCCATGGGTACCCATCAGAGGAGGAGATACGACTCCAGCCATTGGATCTTTGTCAAGACATTGTAGAGCGTCGGCGAAGGCTTGGAGGAAAAGTTGACTCGGTACGGTTGGACCCCAGCGTCCGCATTGAAAGGCTGTCTCGACTGCGCCGACCGCTTCGCTTGGTGGTGTGGACGGTGGTGTATGGTCGTTGGTCGATTTATTTTGTTCGCGGTTTCCGTATAGTTGCTTGACGATGTCGCCTGGGGATCGACTCGGGTCTTTTGCTAAAGCCGAGCTAACAGTCTCAGTCGCTTGGCATAAATTGAGCACATTTTGCGACACCATGTTGACAGTGTAGATCAATTGGAACTAAGTACAATCATAACAATTAGACAAATGCAGATCAGTCATTCCGAAGGAATTGCTTGAAACTATATGAGCAGCAAAAAATAAACGTCATCCAGCGTATCTTCAAACCTTCCCAAGTCAGAGCACAACATCCAAGACCTGTGTGCCTTGATTCTGGACGGATGCTTACGCATGCCTGGCCGATAAATGGGGCTTTGGAGACTTGGTATGGATACTCTTGGCGCTCTGGAAATAATGTAGCTTCTTGGCGGGCGAGAGCCAAGAGGGTTTGAGCTAACTCGGGAAATGTGCCGAGAGTCTAAGACGGCACGTAATTCCCGGCCGGCGTAACCGAGGACGCCACGTTGATTGAGCGGCGAACTGGGATTAATTGATTGAAACAGACATAAATACGAAAATTGATGGTTGGAGAGATGCCACAGTGGGATTTGGTCGGAGGAAACTGGCCGTGATGAGAAAAGTACTTGTGCTGTTGACTGGTTATTCCCGATTGATTGAGATTGGCGAAAGTGGCTGGCGTGGCAAGTGTTAAATACAAAGAGTGGATGGACGAACTTGACTATGAATTCTCACTTGGCAAACGTACTGGGCATATATAAAAACTTGGCCTGACATGAATCGTTGCATGATACTAGAGTCTTAACTTGATTGTATCTACTAGCATTGTTCTTTGTGACACAAATCTTTCAAAATTATCTACAATATATCTATGAGAGAGTAGCCTTTTTCATTGAGAGCTCGTTTTGTAAGCCTGCAGTCTATATCGCTATCCGTTGGGTTTTCCTTCATCGAGATCAGGGTCCCATCATGAAATACACCTTTCAAGGACTATGAACCGGATAATTGCACCATATCTGGCTTGTCACTGGACCAGTCTCCATACATGCCATCTCCAGTTGTAATCAACAAGGAACCCTCGTACGACAAGCCCAGTACATAGTTGGTCCCACCTCGATTCGGTGGACCCCAGGCCCTGTGCGCAGCAGAGCGATGATAGAGCGTCAATACGCCACTGTCCGAGAATTTGAGGTAATCGTTACGAGTCCCATTCACAATGATACCGAAATCCCATTTCCAGGCGCTGGTTTTGATATCCCAAACTCCAAGCTTGTAGTCTTTGAAGCCGAAGCAGTACGTTTGGTTGTTGTCATACAGATAGGATCCTGGAATCAAGTACTCTCCATCATGCATCTCCGTGACTTTGCTGGGCCAAAGGTTGTTGCCGGGCCAAAAGTCGTTGACTGGGCCTTGATAGGCGTTACCGACGAATACCTGGGTATTTGCGATATTTTCAGCAGCGTCGCCGTAGTAGTGGGAGTTTCGTAGGTAAACATAGTGGAGATTCTGATCGCCGTCTCCTTGGTCTGGAAGTGCTGAAAGATAGGTATCGGGATAAGCTTGTGACTGAATGAAGAACTTGCTATCATGAGTCAGACGGAAACTCCAAATCGCTACATCTGTGGAGGAATAATCGGCAGCTGTCAGGCTATAGTATTGAAGTTGAATCATGCCTGACGATAGGGGTTGAGCTTGATGGGAAAGGTATTTCCTGGAATCCACATGTAATAAGCGAAATCCATTGACTTTTGTACCATCGGTAACGATGGGGCCGTCATTAGCTGGTTCGACGTGCCAAAGTTGAGCGTTTTCGCTTCCGTACCACGTCGAGTCGCCATACTGATTGCCGAAGGTGAGTCCCCTTGTTTCAACAGGGTTAATACAAACTGGCGCCGGTTTGGGGTATGAGGTGAGAATGGCAGATACAAAGCCATAGGTCTCGGCGCCAATCGCTGACACTAGTGCCTGATCTTGTAATTCCAAGTGCGACAATGCACGTTGGATGGCATCTTCAGCATCAGGAAAGTTGACTCCGGGATCCTTACTCGCCGCACCAGCAAACTGAAGGAGGTGAATGCCCTTGATCTCATCCATGGCGATGTTGAGCAGAGGAAGCTTCACTTTGTGGTAGAAATTGACAATGTCCATACCCGGGGTGATGCTAGCTGTTGCCAACTTTTTGAGGAAATCGGCTTCCGGGTCGACGATGAACCCGTGGATGATATCAAGCTGTTCAGAGATCTCGTTCTTGACTTGGTTACACTCGTCGACAAGACGCGTGCGCCATTGTGGTAAAGAACTGGCATCATTCGCCTTCACCGCTGCAGCAAGGCCATTCAAGACGTCAAGGTAACTGTCATACCTCGAGTTGATGATAGATTTCGCCTTGACGACATCGGCGGCAACAACGTCAAGATCTACCTGAGCGACAGCTTGCTCGATTCGTTGCAGAGAATCCTGAACTTGGGTCAGGCTGGACATGATCTGGCTGAGCTGATTGAGAATCTTTTCATCTGCTTCGGCGCTGGCGTTGTCGCCGCCACCAAAGAAGCTGCTCATCAGCGTTGAACATATCTCTTTGACGCCTTCTTCGCCAGCTCCTTTGGCAAAGGCTTTCAAAGATGCGCCGACGAGATCTTCGGCGATAGCTTCCGACATTGTGATAAATGATGAAGAAATAAGCCAATTGAAAGGATAAATATGAATGAACGTTTATGCTGCACAACCAACTATCCGTGTCTTATATGTATATGGGCGTTCGCTCAATTCCGATCAGCTTTACCTTGAGTGGTTAAACACATGGCTTATATCTGCATAAGTTCCCTACAGCATACTATCATCGACTATTGTCAATAGCTTTAAAACAGAATCCATATTTTAAGGCCTGTTACAAGTCTAGACTATCGCAAACTAGCTTAATTATCCTTGCTATACACCGATTTAGACCTAAAACGATGTGTAATATTTGGCTTTCATTATCATAGCGGACGCAGCTACCGTGCGGGGTTGTTAGCTGACCCTTTTAGGACTAAGCCCAGTAGCAATGTCTTAAACGAGCAGCTGAGTTGATAAACCGGGCTAGATTCGCTCTTCTCTGCTGCAACTATTGAATCTAGATCTTTTCAACGTAGTCTGTGGCTGGCTGGGAAATGAGTCAAGGTGCAAACATAACTTGATTGAGAGTGATGCAGCTGAATCTGTTGAGCTTTAGCCCGTAGACAACAGAAATTGACTATCAGGACTGTTACAAAATATCCTTTCTTACAACAAGAGCAATCACGTTCACATCTATGAAGCTAACGAAATAAGTGACAGGGATCATTTGCTGTAGTTTGGGCGTGCAGCATACCTTTCTGTAGCTATACAAATCCTCACTTCAAGCACCACACCACGACACAGCCTGCATAGTTTTCTAGAGGATGGAAAGCACTCAGAGACTTAACAGACTTAGCCCACCTCGACTTCGAGATAGCGAACTTGCTACGACGGCATAGGCCACTTACTCCGTAGGCATTCGGGTCTCTGTTGTTACGATATCTACACTAGGCCTAGTTTCTTGATTCCTCAAGTGCTATCAGTTGCAACTTGGAAAGTGGACGTAGACCTCATCCAATACGTGGCGCTCGAGGACGAGACAAAAGGTCCAGCGGAGCTTTGTTCAGCAAAGTATTCTCACTGTCAAGACCAGAACATTCAGGAAATACTGTTTCAATAGCCTAGTGTGTCAAGGGAGAAGAATTCCTTGTTGTCCTAGTACACGGATACGAGCAGCGATGCGCGTATGTTCGGTAATGAACAGCAAAATGATGAAGAGTAGCAGTTTTCCACGTCTTACAGAGATGCAGGTATGTCGACCGCGGTTTCCAAATCCAAAGAAAGGGTTGAAACTGGCTGTTGATGTGTCCGTAAAGGTTTTCATTGACCGGCCAAATCTCAAATCTGTGAACCGACTGGCCCAAGGGAAGGACCTTTTGTTGCCGAGGAAAGAGTGAAATTGATCTATCTATGCGTTAATGGTTTCGAGGTTCACGGTTGGGCGCCATTTCCAGCACATAACGCGTCGCGGTGAACAAAGGCAATTTAATTCAACGTACCGCCCCTAACTCCCATTGGCCACTTATAAACGAATCAGTAGAATGCTGCTGCATTTTGACTGTCTATCTTAATATTGTATAACCCTAGGAAACCAACAATTTTATTTAGGATTGAGCACTAAAGCAAGCGGGATAGTGAGACTTGCAGGAATGATAAGGCAGGCAATGGTGTATTAATAACAACTTACTATATGACAGAAGTTTGGAGTTATAGAGCTCAAAAGTTAAGAAAAACAGTGAACTCTTACCTACGCTTTAGTATTATACAGCTTTAGTCTAGATTAGCATAAACTAACATAGATTACCTGAGGCTAGTAAGACAGCGGCACTAGCGCTGTAAAAGTAAGGTAAATGATCTTGCTAGTAGTACACGATCCTACTACAGTAGCCGTTTGGATGGCGACGCTTTTGCCGAAAAGCGATCCGATCAATGCAGATACAGAAAGCCAGTACGGTGCCGCTAATAGCTGCTTGCATTCGGGAGGCCTCAATAACGGAGTTCCCGACTTTGAGCTTTTACCCGTACCAATGGAGTGGCTAACAGCCACTCTGATTACACTGGCTAGGTGGATAAGAGGAGAAATGTCCTCTAAGAGTTAGGCCACAGAAATAAAGCAGCCCAAATGCTTGCCAAAGCCGGCATAAGATGACTAAATTATTTCGCCTCTTAGGCTTTCAGCGGTCAATTTTTCTGAAACCCTGCGGACTTAACAGGCTGTCACAAAGCTCAAGTGACCAAAAAGACGCAAAAGCAGCATCCATATCAATAGTGGGCTTGGCAGTGATGTAAACAGCAAGGATCTTCAAGCAGAACATCCATAATTACATAATGAAGAAATACTAGAAAGTGAGATCGAGCGGGGAAGATAAAGGATTCGTAAAGCCTTTGTATAGATACCCAATACTCTCGATTAAATCTAAGTTCTAGCGGATACACCTTTACTTTCAACCATAGACTTGGATATGGACGTCTCACTGGGCCTTTTCTTTCAAGCAGCCAATCTGGCTATCAAGTACCTTATTGATCTCAAACATGCGAGCGGCGAACAAAAACGACTTCGTGATCATATCGAAGATTGCAAATCCCTCGTACAGGAGCTGGAAACCCAGGCTAAAAGCCCCGAAGAAAAAGGCGACAATGCGAAAAAGAACAGAAATGCCCTCGTTGTTAGAAAAGGACCAATTGCTCGATTAACCAAAATCTTCGAGGCTGTGACATCCGAGATTGAACGACGAGGTAAAATTGAAATCATGAAATGGCCTTTCAAAAAACAGGCAGTTGAAGACTCCATGTTAGCCATTAACAATGAAATGGGCCTGCTGGCACTTGCTTTACATGTTAAATCGAACAGATTTCTCGAGAGAATCAATCAAACCGCTGACCAAAACGAAGCTTTGCTACGCAAGCTTTTGTCCGTCATCGAGGAGGACAGAGCTGATATTGAACGCAACGAAGTTTTCAACTGGCTCACCACAACGGACTTCACACAAGCTCATAATGAGTACTGTTCAAAGCGAACACCAGAAACAGGAAAATGGATTATCAAGTGCACGGAGTATATCCAATTTCTGGAGTCAGACAAGGGAGCCCTGTTCTGCCAGGGGATACCTGGTGCTGGAAAGACTTACCTAAGTTCATTTGTCATCGAAAACTTGATGGAGCGTGCCGAAAAAGATGAAAATGTCTGTGTTGCATACATCTATTGCGACGACAAGCGAAAGGAGGAACAAGATCATAACAACCTACTCGCCTATATCCTCAAGCGCCTTTCCACTGGCAAGTCGCCAATCAACAACTACATGAAGGAACTCTTTTTAAAAAGTAACAAGCTTGATGGGATGTCAAGAATACCTTTCAAAGAAATTTATACTACGCTGGAAAAGAGTATGGCAAGATTTCGCGAAGTGTTCGTCGTCATCGACGCAATTGACATAATGGGGGATAGAGAGCGGTCACATTTCCTTGGACACTTATGCACCATTCAACAACAAAAGAATCTGAAAGTATTCGCGACCTATAGACATCTTCCCACGATGGTCCAAAGGTTTCAGAACTTTTGCTCAATGACTATTCGAGCACGTCCCAGCGACGTGCTTAAGTATGTGGATGCACGTAAGGGCGAACTGCCTCCTTTTGTGCAAGACAGCAAAGATCTCATTCCGAAAACTACAAAGTACATCAAAAGGGCTGCTGATGGCATGTAAGTATGTCTTGTATTTGCTATTATCTATCTCTAATAGACTGTGTACAGGTTTCTTGTTGCTCAGGAGCATTTTAACATGTTATCTCAAAAACACTCACCCAATGATTACACGAGTGCTTTGAGAATATCTGCCAAAGATTCCAATGTCTGCGTCGACATGTGGAAAGAGATCTGGTTGCGGATCGAGGACCAGGACCCAGAACGCTTTCAACTGGCCAAAAAGGCTCTTTCGTGGATTTTTCATGCGCAACGACCTATGAGTAAAGTTGAATTATCACACGCTCTAGCTGTTCAAATCGGTCATTCAGACTTGAACGAGAATAATATTCCAGATATTGACACTGCTATCGCGGCTTGTTATGGAATGCTGACGGTTGACATTGATAAGGATGTGATTAGACTTGCTCACTATAGTCTAAATAATTTCTTGGAGAGAAACAAGAACGAGTATTTCCCTAGCGGCCACATGGATATAGCGAAGGTCTGCATCGCCTACCTGTCACTCAAAGGTTGCGGAAATGGATTGTGCAAGGATCAAGCAAGTATGCAGAAGCGATTGAAGCTGTATCCTTTCTACAGCTATTCAGCACACAATTGGGGACACCATGCTCGCAATGCTACTACAGGTACTAGCCAAACAACGAGTCTTCAATCGACGGACCTTAGTCAAGCTGAAAAGGGGTTAAGTTTCAATGATGTGTACCCGGTCATTCTAGCATTTTTGAAAAGCGACAAGAAGCTCTCTGCCTCCAATCAAGCACGCTTTACAACTGAATCGAAATTGCCAACCGACCGCAAACACAAGGACATGAAGTTCGGCGCCATACACACCGCCGCTTCATTTGGCCTTGTCGAAGCACTGGAGGATCTAGTCAAACAAAACTACGATTTGAATGTGAAGGACTGGCTTGGCCGAACGCCATTGTGGGTAGCAGCTGAAAATGGATACACAATGGTTGTGGAGAGCATTCTTCGAACACCCAGGGCTGCCGATTTCCTGAAAGAAGAAGATAAATCGAACCAAGAAACCCCATTGGCCGCTGCTGTCCGGATGGGGCACACCGAGGTTGTGGAAAGCCTGTTGGCCGCACGAAAGACAGCCATCTCGGCCTCTTCATGTCCAGATGCAACTGCATGTCTAGCAATAGCTGCGTTCCATGGCCACCTAGAAACCTTCAAACTTCTGCTCTCCAAGGAAGCAGACCCGAACGCCAAAGATTCTCAAGAGCGGAGTGTGCTATTCGCAGCAGCGCAGGGCGGTAATGAGAAGATCGTGCAAGAGCTTCTGCGATACCCTAGGATCGATGTTTGCGCAGCGGACATTTATCTTGAAACGCCACTTTGGTGGGCTGTGTACCGACAGAATCTGGAGGCTGTACGTCACCTTTTGAAAAGGTCTTCAGACTGTATCAATTCCCCGAACCATAAAGGGGATACCCCTCTGCACGTGGCAGTGAAGCATGGAAACGCGAAGATTTGCGAACTCCTATTGAAAGAGGAATCTATCAACCTGAACTTGCAAAAGGATGATAAACCATCGCCGTGGTGGCTAGCCTTGGAAAGCTTAGATCCAGAAGTTCTCAAAGCCTTTATGTCAAAGCCAGGCCTGGATCTCACCCGTCCAAATACAGAGGGCCTGAGGCCCGATGCTTATTTGGGAGGCCTACTCTCTGACCCATCTGAAGCCCCGAAGGCGATCAAGATTATCAAGCTGTTACTTCAGCATCAAGACTTTGACGTCAACTTCATGGACGTAAAAGGAAACACCGTTCTCCACTATGCGGCGAGTGAGGGAGATAAGCAGTTGATTGAAAATTTAAAGGAGAACAAACGACTGCGCTTGAATCCAAAAAATGCCGAGGGAAGAACACCTTTATCAATCGCGGCCGAGCTGGGATCTCGTGGTGCAGTTAAGATGTTACTAGCGGAGGACGAGGTTGTACCAGACCTAGCAGACAACAACAATCGAACGCCACTATCTTGGGCCGCGGGGCCTCCCGTTGTTCAAGTCAAAAACAAACACGAGGCCATAGTATCGTGCTTGCTAGCCCATAAATATGTTGATGTGAACTCGAAGGATAGGAACGGTCGCTCACCGCTGTCCCATGCCGCAGCCAGACAAACACCAGATGCAAACATCGTGATGAAAGCATTGTTGGAGAAGGAAGGGGTTGATGTAAATCTCAAAGATAATCAAGGTCGCACACCCCTATTCTACGCAATCCAGAGTGGTAATACGGCAGCTGTCAAGAAATTGGCCAAAGGCAAAGGTGTGAATGTTAAGAAAGTGGGAGATAATAGACGCTCGGCTATACAGGTCGCTCAAGACGAGCTAGAAAATGCAACAGGGTCGCGGAAACAAGGTCTTCAGGAGATCATCCAAATCTTTGAGGACTGGGTACCCATAAAGGAAAAGACTACAAGAGGGGAACTTAAGCACTAGTATATGAGATAGTTACAATGACATAAGGAACAATTTCATATACCCTGGATGATATTACAGAGTTATATTACTGTAAGTATAATCAAAAGATTGTATAATTTTATCAAACTAACGTACCAGCTAAGGCCTTCAACTTATGTATAATAAATAACAAAAACTCACAGAAGGGACAGAAGGCGATGTTGTCTGCGATTCTCACAAAACACTATCCTGGTCTGATTTTAGACCCTTGTCACTAACCCCAGGACCCAAAATGGTTCAACATTCGATTGGCGACTCCGTGATGAAAAACGGTAAAACGAACGTCTTTCCTTAATGCCTTTTCTTTTGGCGGCCTCGGCTTTTAGAATTGCTGACCTCCCGATGTGGGTCTCACGCCCTTTGTCGACGATCGATGTTGCATTACATGTCCAAGGCGTAGTACTGACTAAAAGCTTTGAATCATCCAATCGGTAAAGTTCTTCTCTCAGAGAGATATCGAATTAACACACACGCAAGTCGATTTTTTTCGCCTGGTAGGTCGGCGCCCACATGATTCTAGAGTTAAGAGTAAGTACATCTCTCTAGTTTTTACTTTGCTCTCGACATAAACCTTTAATAATCTCGCCTTGCTCTTCCCACTTTGGCCATCGGTCTTCTTTTCGGGTCTTGTCGGAAACGGTACTGAGTCTTTCTCCGATATGCATTCGGTTGATGTAGCTGCTTTGAGTTCCGGCCAGGGCTACAGCTTCTGGTCGAATAAAGACGCGGCGGTCTTGATGGAGTAGGTCAAATGGTTATCTGTTGCCCTTGGTGATGAAATGGGTCCATCAATGGCTGCGTCGTTGCAATTGCTGGTGGGTTACACAGTCACGTACAACATGCGGTAAGTCAACGGCAACGGTGCTGTAAGTGAGTTTAGGAGTAGAAGGTGCATGTCTGGAGACCTCCTGTATCCAAATAGTAAGAAAGCTATCAGCAAATTGCTAAGCAAATTATTACAATAATACAGCAGTAAACTACTTAGTAACCTTTTTAAATATATCACTGAACGCAGGGTCTTCTCAACTTTTTATTACTTAGTTCTTGATACTTAAGAACTACCGCCTTCAAAACCTGTATACTACAGGTTAGCTCTCGCGTTGATTATCAGGCCGAGGTTCGTTGTTAATCCCAAACTCTGTGATACCAGGCCAAAACGACCCCAAAAGATAATCCTCGACTGACGGGAAGTTCAGCTCGTCGTTCGCCAACAAGAACTCTTCCCCAATACACTCCAGCTCACCACGGTCAAAAATACTGTTATTTGTATTCCGACCGCTGCCTTGTTGTGTTTCAAGGTGGTTTGATGCATTCGAACAATCAACCGTAGCCTCGTTATCCTTTGGGGTGATTATCGCTGGGATTCTCAAAATTTGGCACGTCCCAAGATTGTGTTGGCCTTGACAGAATTGTCCTCATCCCGTGGACACCAGAGCCTCTTTAGCATGACACTGTACCCATAACATACGTGTGTTCCAACAACTGGAGCTTCGTTCATGATGGAAATAAAATGCACCACCAGATCCGTCACTTTTTGCCTCTCATTAGCGGACTGAAAGACTCCAACACCTTTTGTTTTATGGAGGAATACTGCTGCGTACACCCCGTATCTGTACGTTTCGCATAGTTAGCACACCGGAAGGATATGACGTCGGATGATTTGTGTCAGACTTACAAATAAAAACGTGAAGGCAGGTAACACAATGCCTGCTGTGGCTCAAACCGACTAAAGAGACCCAGGAGGCTTTTCGCCGCTTGCGTAGCGTCAAAGACATACCTACCATCTGGGAGTGACATGATGCCATGGCTGAATTGATCAGGGTGCGGTTGTCGGTTTACAGGCTGCGAGGAAGAACGTGAAGTCGACTTTCGTATGATGACCGCCTGAAAGGAGAATGCATTGGCATACAAACGCGTGTATTCGTATGTCAACATGAGAGTGGTTTTGACATTGATAGGTGCTTGGACATCTTTCCACCTCTCATACCACGTCGTGATGGACTGGTCAAAGTCATCCAGGTATATTGGGTAATCTCCATTGTGTATCATAGCGAGCGTTTTTTCTGTAGATGGATATAGAATCTGATGAGCGTTATAGATCAGTTGAGTGAGCTCGAGGGTTGCTTCGAGAACCGATGCGTAGCTCGGATCATTGATGTCGGATGTAGACTTCAGACTCGGGAAGTCTTTTTCAGTGAAGTGTGACGATAGCGCAGGGCCACGGGACCAAAATGAATGGCCCAAGCGGACGGAAATTTGTCTATCCAAAAGGTAAACAACTGGTAGGACAAAAATTAGAAATTACGCCTCTTGTATCACAGGGTCATTTGGCCTTACAGATCCATACCAGGCGCTTTCTCTCCTCTTGTTCTTTCGATTCGTTGTCGATAAAGTCCCGGAAAGCAGCCGTATCCAAACGAAGAAGATAGCCCAATCTTACAGCAAGGCCAACGAGAGACCAAGTCGTTCTGTCCTCGCTGGATAGACTCTTGTGAGCTTCCGAGGTGGCTCGGTTGGCTTGGATGTGCGGTAACCATTCTGATAGCAGTATGAGGCCCTCGACCGTTCGGAGAGTCTGGCTCCATGAATGTGCGAGGAGTACTTGGAGAAGGAGATGTTGGGTATGGTCCCAGCAATAGCGATGTACTAGTACATGATTCGAAGAGTCTCTCGAGGCAATAGTCAGAATGATGGTGAGAAGGAAATGGTCGGACTTTTCGATTTTCTCTAAGCTCGACGAGTCTAGGATGTATTCTGGCACGATGGGACAATAGGGATGGTAGTTCGTTACATATCTACTCCATAATCAGCCGCTGAAAGCATACGCTACTAGATTGACGTCACTGACATATGCAGAAGCTCGGGCAAGATACACGAATGTATCAAGCCCCTCTGGACCAGTTCGTAGTCATCAAGAATAAAATTCGGTGTTTTCCCGTTGACGAAGGTCGTGTTGTATACAGGAGAGATAACCTGGGAGGGCAGTCGCCCAGTAGAATCGGAGTATGCGGTGGACAAAGAACGAGCTGGAACTTGTCTGTCATTTTGCGAATACGCCAGAATCTGTAGAGCATCGGAAGGATTTCGGAGCGCCATACGTAGAGGCTCGGGCGGTCCGTCTGTCGTGTACTCTTGCATCTCTGCGTCCGAAGGATAGTCTGGTACCTGCGGAGAGACTGTGATAGTATCAGGTAACTCACTACGTTGGGCAACAGTGATGTGATCGGAACCAACGGCTACGCCGCTCGTGGCCTGCCGCCCGCGACGCGACACGGTGAGGACACATTTGCTCCCCGAATGATGGCAGGCGACGCAGGGGGGCTTCTTGGGAATACCAATGCCATCACTAAATGTAATTAGAATTAGTGATACGGTACTAAACAAGCAAGGCGGCAAAGGTGTTTACAGGTCACATCTGGTCTTTCGCTGCCGGCATCGTAGGCAGGCCCGGTATGACCGTTGGCCTGTTCCGAGCGTCATGTTTCCCTTTAGCAAATGTCTACTAATGTTTTGTCATAAGCTGGTTAAGGACGGACGAAAAGTTAGGGGAAGAGCGAGAAGGAAATTCGGTGCCGATGGATTGTGGATATATATGGCGGTTCCGTCGGCAAGAGTCGGTGACGGTCGGCAACGGTCGGTAATGGACGGTAAGATTTGGTTTATAAACATACAAAGAACCATGACTCGCAAGGAAGCGCTCACTTGTCCCGACTTTCGTTCAACTTTATTGTCACGGCGTAGAGTTTTAGAAGATAGTATACAATAGGTACCTAGAATAGTTGCTCTCACAATCCAAATGAACCCCTAGCGTGAGTGATCTATTCAGGGAAGACCTTGACGAACATCGGTGTGCTCGTTCAACCCCCAGGCTTGGGTACTATCGTCATGGACAGTTGCGCGTCGCATATCCCTCTTGTACCTGTAGGCAAAAGGTCCTCCAGCTGCTCGATGCATAGTGCAGGTGTTGTCCCAAATGACCAGGTCCCCCACGTTGCGCCACTGTACTTCAAGGCGGTACTTGTCCTGCGTGGCATGGTCAAAGAGTTCATCGAAAAGCGCCTGTGACTCTTCCGCTGACAATCCTTCGATATGGTGGATGTGCTTGGCGAGATACAGGTTCATGCGCCCTGATCGCTCGTGTTTCTGAACTAGACGATGACGACCCATGGGATAATCGGCGGGTTCTATTTTGGAAAAGTGCTCTGGCGCAGCCATTTTCTTAGAATGCAGAATAGAGTGGCAGGCAATGTAGTCATTTGACAGCAGGTCTTGCTTGGTAGCTCCATCAAGGTCGTCCCATGCAGCTCGGGTGTCACAGAACTCCGTACTACCGCCAGTACCCCTAGGTGGCAGCTCATGGGAAAGGAGCAGGGAGTAACCCGCACGGCGGGGGTTGAAGCTCGAGTCGACGTGGAACAGGCTGTTTCCCCTGTTGGCTTGTGCTCGAGGACTGCTAGGGTCAACGATAGAGCCATCATGCTCTATGTTGCCGACGTCGAACAGTACATCATGAGCCAGGCGGTGAACTCTCCCTGCTTTGTTATACGGCTTGACATCATCCAGTTGTCCAAATTTGCGAGCTAGGCTTATATGGGCTACATCGTCCAGCTTGGTCTTGCGGATAACCACTACACCGTACTAAAACAGGATCAATAAACAGTGTGCCTACCGGACTTCGGGAAGTAGAGGCTTACAGTCTTGACAAGTTCCTCAATGAACGCACGGTCGTTGTCAGAGGAACCTTCTGAGAAGTCAAGGCCCTGGATTTCGACGCCAAAACCAGGTTTCAATTCGTTGATCTTGGTTTGAGTCATAGTTTGCGTAGAAGACATGATGAAAGAAAAGAAATTCCAAGTAATAGTCAAATAGACAAACGATAAGAGAAAGGTATAATGGATTCGGTGGGGGCTGTTTCTTTAAGGGATTATGGCAGTGGTCGAGGTAAGGATCGATCAGCAAAATATATTGACTTCAAGTCGCCGCATTAAATGCAAATTGAGATTTTCTGACGCCCTGTACTGCAAGCCTGTATCCTCCTAGATGAATGATTGCCGTTATGTTGGTTACTGTGTCACCGATGGCGGGCGCACTGTAAGTTCCGAAGGGAGAGATATCAACCGCCTACAGCCGGGGTTGCCGTATTGAGATCCCATCACCTACCTGAGGAGGCGGATCATGTTTGAAAATATCAATCCCTGCTATGCATCTGTCGCTCGTATTCCGCAATCTTTGCAACCTTGACCTTTATGAATCTTGCGTACAGACCAAAAGTACATTCCATTATCGTTAGTTCCGGAACGTCTACAAATACGGCTTATCTTAACGGCGCCCAAGGATCCTTATACAGCCTTCTGCTCCGAACTGCAAAGCGATAGCTGTGGAGCTAAATAGCCGCTCTATGCCTCAACTAATAACCTTTTGCTAAAATACGGAGCCAGCGTTGAGAGGTCTTTACCTATAACGTATTTCATATTAAAATAAAAGCTTTTGTAGTGTACTTACAGTATAGAATCAAGACTTTGTTATAGATAATATAGGCCTCAAGATATTATTATCTAAATAATAAAGTCTTGATAGTTAAGATGCTTAATCAAAAAGTGTATTCTATAAGTAGGTGTTAATATATATACTACTTTAAGATCATTGCACCTTCTATAAAATCCATTATGCTAGACCTACTGTTAAGCCTTTATCTTTATTGGTGTAGAGACTCATTAGTAGGCATACTCAGGATGATCCAGCTAACCCCAGGTAAGCATACCCAAACTGAAGCATGTTCTCTTGACTCAATCTCAGTCTAGAAACCGCACTCTCTACCCATGCCTCAAGTTTTACACGGCCACTATCATCAATTCGAGGCTTTTGGAGAAGGTTGTCAAAGAGGTCCCTCTTCGTCCTCAAAAGGCTGGCCCACTCTGGAATGGGCCATTTGTGACCTTGACGAAATGAACAAACTTCACATGGAGTGCAGTTCAATATCCGTGTCATGATAATGGATTACTGTACACATCCAATAATATGTCTTCGGGGCCGGACAATGTCCTAATACATTCCCCGAATTGGGCCAACAAGAGCATCGATGAACCGACAAAATACATCAACATTAAGCCACCTTCTGCCCGTATTTTCAACATATCCGGGCCGATAATGTCGCATCTTCAGCTCAGCTTCAACAAGACTTTTGATGCAAAGTGCGTCAAAACAAGCACCAATGTACTTGAATGTCAGGATGGGGAGACGCATAGATATACAGCTTTCCTTACAGGCTTTCACCGTGGAAGCGATACCACTGTCGACACAATCAGAGAGACTGTAGAGTCATTGGCTATGCGTCTCACAAGCGAGATGCGCCAGGGGGGTAGGAACATGCATCCTGAGTTCTCCAAGTATATACAAGGCGTAGCATGGGAGAACCAAGTATGCATCCGGATAGTTTGGATGTGGCTGATTTTCCCCGGGGCACTTCTAGTCTTGTGCGGAATCCTCTTCCTCTGGGTTATATCAAGGAATGTTGTTTCAGGAAGGGTGTTTATTTGGACGACCTCTATACTTCCGTTAGTTCTAAAGGACCATCCCGGCACAGTGACTATGGGTCTTCAAGAGCTAGAGGAAGTATCTAAAGCCTTTGAGGTTAAACTAGAGAGGAAAAACATGTAGATATCATAGCACTCTCATTTTATTTGCCCAACAAGCCAGTTTATGGTATTACTCAACCAACAGCAGAGTCGCCTTTACTTCCTAGAGACGACAGTGTGTATATTGGTCAGAAAAGGCCAACTGCCAATTAATTGATCTGGTTACCTCTTGGCCTTGCCGCCTTGTTGACACAATGACCCGACCTTGTGTTGATACACTGTTGCCGAGAAGCTCCCCGTCGAAATTGTAAGGATTTTTAAGTGATATATTAGAGGTCGTAAAATGTACCTCTTACTCGAAACAAAATATAAGCACACTTGTGACCTGTAGTCCTTGGCCCATCAGCTTATACCGCTTCGGTAATGAGATCGACGGCCACATAATTCTCAGTGGAACTGCCTCTGCCAAGATATATTTTCTGGTCACCATAGACCTGGTAAAAGAGCTTGTCATATACTTCAGACAAGGTTTCGCAAGTTGGACGGTCGGGAATGTTGAAAGGGTCGGTCATATCGTAGCTGCACACGATCTGAGGGACTGTGCATGAGAGCTTGCCACGGATGACCCGGCAGTTCACATACTGGGTTCCTAGGCTTGCGCTGGGTTCGTCTATGCACCCTCCGACCATAGCCAGTTCCCTGCCAAAAGGGTCGTAGAATGCGCACAGATAGGCCCCATTGTCTTTATCCTGAATCCTGTTGGTACTAGGCTCAAGGATGTATGTTCTTGGTCGGAACTTGTTGAGAGGGTAGTTGGGGTTGAACAATATCATGTCGACCCGCTCGTCAAGACCTTGGAGAGGTGCGCCATTCACAGCGCCGCCTCCACCGATGATTTTAAATGTTTGAGTGGCCTCGGCGGCGGTGGTAGTGGTCTCGGCTTCTGAAGTTGCAGTAGTAGCGATGATGTCGATAGTTGTCTGGGCGTCCGTCGCCGCTGTGGTAGTTGTGTAGACACCCGATGTCGCGGTGGTCTCCTCAACAGAGGTAGTCGTAGTCTTCTCCAGTTCTGTTGTGTGAGAGGACGCTTCTCCGACAGATGTGGTCGTAGTCGCTTCGAATATTGTTGTTTCAGAGGAACCCTCTACTTTGGAGGTTGCCGTAGTTGCCTCCCAGGTTGTTGCTCGAGAAGATTCATCCGTCAATGTGACCAAAGCCGTCGTAGTAGACTCCTCTCCTGTACCTGTAGACGTCGTCGTTACTTCATTTAACGCCGAAGCTACTCTTTGTTAGACAGTTCCGTGCGACTCGTGCTTAAGGTTAATTCCACTTACAAGATCTTGGCTTGCAAGGACTGGCAAACACAGAGTCCGCCATAAGGCTAATGGCCAATAGCAAAACATTGGATCGCATTTTGCAGGATTTCACTTGGGACTGGAATGGAAAAGAGAAAGAGAGAACAACGGCGCGAAACAATAGATTAAATATTTAAATAGCGACCCGCTCCTTTATTTCCACATATGATCAATAATTCAATCTATGAATCAATAACTCAATCTGCTACTGAGGAAGCAGTTAGTGCTAGAACAAGCGGACCGTTAGCGTGTTGACCTTGCCCAATAGTATTATTGAAACCCCTGGAAAGATCCTTAGCGTCACTAATCTATCAATTATAGAACGCTGTCAGAGGGTCTAGAATCTTCAATCGTTCAGCTGATTTATCTCACAAGCGTGTTGCTTCTAAGATAAGACCTAGCATAGATCAATTCACATCTGGAGTATCTGAGCCAAATAAGTCAACAACAACCTCGCCAAACCGCCAAACGTCTCACTCCCGCCACTCTCCTCAGCAGCAGCCCTCTTATGCACAATCTTCAAAACCTCCTCTACCAAAAGCTTAACCCGTTCCCACTCATCTGGCAGAGGAGTAGTCTTCTCATCTCAGAGGATAGTAGGACCATGGTCCGTTCCATGAGTCTGACCACGGTTACCGCCGGTGTTGAGGTCGCCGCCGCAGTTGTCGCAGTGGCGGGTCCAGCGACGGGGTTTGCAGATTAGGTTGTTGGGACAGTTGGTGGTTTCGCAGACGCTTTCGCATGTTCCGAGGACCATTGCGTTGCCGGCTATATAGGCACAGGGCTCGGCTAGGGCTGTTAGTGGTGAGGGACAAGGAGATGGGAGGGAGGGTACCGGGCCAGGCTTTGCGGCAGGCTTCGATATGTGGCCACGAGGCTACCGCCAGTGGGAAGGCGAGGATGAGAGTACTGAGAAGCCTGTGATTTGTTAGACGATATATCCTTTGATCTCCGGACTATGCTGACTAACATGTTGGTCGAATTATAAAGTGAGACAATGGTGTGCAATGGGGTACCGTGCTACGTCGTATTTGAATCATGGAACCTCAGGGACGTGATGCCTTCTTTATATTCCGGGCCCAGCGTGCTACAGAAGAGGGGAAAGAATTGATTTGTTCGTTCAGGTGCATTCTATCGAAGAATTTTTCCCAACTCTGCAGTCAGAAGCATGTTCAGTCAAAAGGAGGGCTCAGCGTCTGCATGGTCGTTCACTTAAACACGAGCTTCAAAAGGAGGAGAGTGCCTCAGCTCCAGATCATAGTTGGATGAGATCGACAACTTGTCCAAGCTGAGGCCTCTGAGCCTGTAGGGATGTATCAATTTATTGGTGGAATTCAAGACGTTCCCAAGAGTATTGCCTGGAGAGGGTTGCGAAATACCACCACGTTAATGTGGTGAGGTCTGGAGGATTGCAGATGAATTGTCAAATGAGCGTTCCTCAACGATGACCTTGTCGCATCCGCCCTGTGAAAGATGGTGTGGGTGTTGTGTTTAGGTGTCAGGCATCATTGGGGTTTGTCGCTTGATCAAGGAGATACGTTTGCTGGCCAATTGGATGTTTGATCCAGTCCTACTGATAACTGCTGATAAGGAAATGTGATTGAAAGGATAAGACCTGATACTAATCGCAGATATCAGGTTACTGGCATCTACCCAAACTTGACTCTTGAAGTTACTTTGTTTGTTGGCGCAACTTAACTGCGACGCTGACATCTGCATGTCATCCATATTCCAACGTTGTCCGACCCAGCCAAAAGCCAAATATTGATTCATGGCACCCTCAACCATCGAGTAAATTCCACTCACTACTACAAAATACAGTGGCTTGCTGAACAGAATCAATCAGCTCAGTCAGTACTGTCAGATCATGACATGATTGCTCAATCAAGGGTTTTGTGCAACATCAAAGTCCTAAAAGCCGCGGTTGAATACTGCAGATAACAAATCCAATATTTATCCCAAGTTGTGAAATTGTGCATAAAGTGTGCAAGCCAAGGCGGTTCTGGGATTGGCCGCTTCGGACTTTTGTTGTTCCCTCGAGATTCCGCGGAATATCCGTCCGGTGAGACAAGATCCCGTGGTCTTATAATTAGTGCCGGTACTCGATCGGCAGTCATGTCGCAACTGACTTGTTTTGTCGAGCCGAGTTCTCCGAAAGTGAATTATTTTGTGAGCTTGAGTCAAATTGACGATCGTAGAGTGCTTTTTCACTGAACGAATCAGAAAGCGCGAGTCAGCTGCATTTCTTTCGTAGCGCGACGGTAACGTGCGGCACCTTCGAGGAATCGTTAGAAGAACCCAACGTGAATTCATGCTTACAGTCGTTACAATTACTCAACAGTGCAAATTATGACAAAAGTGTCAAGATTTCTACAGTGAATATCTCACCCCACTTATGCAGATGTTTAACTTGTAGCACATTCACTACGATGGTGTTCGAAATGTTAATTACCGGCAAATTTGGAGAAAATACAAAAGGTACCCTGTAGCGCTGTAATGAGACAATTTCGATCTCCGCTGCTATGCTGGGGATCGATCCGATCTGACAGGGAACAGGGCACTATCAAGATTCCCCATTCATAACCGAAGTTCCCGTTTCCAGAAGGAATGTTTCCGCCCTGAAACGCGTCGCGTCCATCAATTGCAACTGTGATGCCACGGCAATAAAGTGCCAGAGCCGAAGCGGTCAGTCTAACGCGATAAGACATGGCGCAAATGACCATTCTCAATTGGCGAAGAGTTATTCGTAGAGACAGTAATGATCTGACGTAGGTGACTCCAGTAATCGGTTTCTCGGATAGCGATGATCGCCGATAGTCTCATTCTCCTGCACTCTTTTCATGCCGACTTCCGGCTGCAAACACCAAAGATTGTAGATCTCGAACTCGGTCTTTTGTTTTTTATACTCAAGTCGGAACAAATCACCTCGGGCTTCTGAGTGCCTCAAAGCTCCGCGGGGATTGGGCGGAAATTGATTGGTTATCATTAGTCTGTTGGTTCTGTTAGTTCTGAACAAGAACTAGCAAAGCACCTGCTGTAATGGGATCTACAGAGCAATGTTAGTATATATAGCTTGGCTTGGTTGTTGGTTCGACAATTTCAGCAGCCGAACAAATCTTTATCTCTCATCCTCCTCGTAAAATATGACTCTTCGCGACATCCAACAAACTGAAGCCCCAGCTCCAGGCGGCTCTCCAGCCACGCCACATAAACAACATGAAAAACAATCCGACAATCATGTTTTGGTCAAATTAATTGAGAAAATCGCCTCAGAAGATCCTCTGCGCCCATTTCTTTCTATCCCCTCATCCGACAATGCGCAAGATGGCTGGAAACCAGTCACTTTCCAACAATTCAACACCGCCATCGATTATCTCGCCCACTCTCTCTCAAGCACCATCACCAGGACATCCGATGACGAGGAAGTTCCCACTATCGCTTACATTGGACCCAGTGACATGCGATATTGCATCATTCTCTTTGCATGTATCAAAGCTGGCTTCAAAGCGCTGTTCATCTCGCCAAGAAACACACCTGCTGTTCAACTTTCTCTGTTCGAGGATACCAAGTGCAATGTTTTGTACTGCACGGAGAGTTATGAGTCTGTTATGAAACCATGTATTGAACAGCGAAAAATGCAGGTCTGCATTATTGACAGTGTTGAGCATTTTCTGAATGTCTCTTCATCGCCATTCCCCTACGAGAAAACAGTCGATCAAGCACGCTGGGATCCTCTCGTGGTTCTCCACACAAGCGGCAGCACAGGAATCCCTAAACCCGTCGTTGTGAGACAAGGAATATTCTGCGCATTAGAAAACATGTTACGCATGGGTTCATTCAACGGATGTCCCTTTGCAATGGAAGATTGGGGCGAGAAGGGAACCAAGATTTTGTTGTCTATGCCAATGTTCCACGGCGCTGGGGTTTATGCGACTATCTCTGGTATATTCACTGAGACTACCACGGTTTTAGCGCTGCCGAATAAACCTCTGGGCGTTGATTCAGTGCTAGAATGTTTGGAGGGTTCTGGAGCGCAGGGGGTGGTCTTACCGCCTTCTATAGTCGAGGGCCTTGCGGCGAGTGAGAAGGGTGTTGAGACATTACTGAAGCTTCAGTTTCTGAAGTTTGCTGGTGGTAAGTCGTGAAAATCCCAAGGATGGCTCGATGACTGACTTGAATAGGTAACCTATCGCCAGTTGTTGGAGATTTTCTAGTCGAGAAAGGTGTCAAGTTGAATAACGTCATTGCATCTACAGAGTAAGTTACCAGAAGCCAAATATTGAATGTTCTAACAAAACAGGTCCTTCCCCTATGCGCTATACCATCCAATCGACCCACAACTCTGGCAATACTTTGTCTTCGACAGCGAAGCAATGGGCATAGACTGGCGTCAATGCGGCCCCGACGAATACGAATTCGTAATCTGCCGCAAACATCCCATCGACGCAGGAAACCAATCGGTCTTCTACATCTTCCCTGAATTATCAGAGTGGTCTACTAAAGACATCTTTCAACCTCACCCCACGCTCAAGGATCACTGGTTGTACAAAGGACGCGCAGACGATATCATCGTATTCTCCAACGGTGAGAAACTAAATCCTGTTTCTATTGAAGCGGCTGTTGCTGGACATCGTCTTGTCAATGGGGCGATTGTTGTTGGACAGGGGAGGTTTCAAGCTGCGCTTATTGTTGAGCCTGTCGAGGATACGATTCATAAGAATGAGGATGAGAGGAAGGCGTTTATTGACAAAATTTGGCCGATTGTTGAAAAGGCTAATGCCGAAACGGTTGGGCATGGAAGAATCGCGAAGGACTTGGTTGCTGTCGCGGATCCGGCGTTGCCTTTTGCACGCGCTGGGAAAACGACTGTGCAGCGAGCTGCCACTGTTAAGCTGTATGAGGATTTCATTGAGAGTCTTTACAGAAAGGCAGAGGGTGCCGGTGATGATACACCCGTTTCTCTCGATTTTGGCAACGAAGAAGCTCTCGCGCAGTCCATCATCGCTATCTTCCAGAGTTCACTCGGTGTCGCTGGTCTTGAGGTGGATCGAGACTTCTTCTCCGCCGGAATTGACTCGTTGCAGATCATGAATGTCACCAAAATTCTCAAATCAGCACTGCAGGCAGGCAACATCGACACGGCCAATTTTGAGCCGCGGACGGTATATCAACATCCAACGGCAAAGGGATTGGCGAATTGCATCCTCTCAGGATCGCATGATGGTTCGAAGGAGGTCAGGGAAACTGAGAGACTCGTTTCCAAGTATACGGAGAATCTACCTGTTTGCAGAGCCGATAAACAGTCTCCCGCCGATGAGGGCCAAACTGTCTTGCTCACAGGTACGACGGGCTCTCTAGGTGCTTACATCCTCCACGATCTCTGCAGTCTACCATCCGTCGCCAAAATCATTGCTCTCAACCGCGCAGAAGACGGCGGTGCATCACGTCAACCTTCCATCAACGAAACACGTGGCTTGACCCAAGACTTTTTCAAAGTCGAATTCCTCCACGCCGATTTGTCGCTCCCAGATTTCGGTCTAGGACAACAAAAATACGACAATCTACTTGCTACCGCTGACCGAATTATCCACAACGCATGGCCTGTCAACTTCAACATCAGCGTATCATCATTCGAAAGCTCTATTCGCGGTGTTCGTCATTTGATCGATTTCTCCGCTGCGGCAACGAAACATGTTCCTGTTATCTTCATTTCCAGTATCGGTACTGCTGATGGATGGACCTCTTCAGACCCCGTTCCTGAAGAACCTCTCACGGATATTACGATTCCACAGATGGGCTATGGTCGATCAAAACTTGCAGCAAGTTTAATTCTTGACAACGCTGTGAAGCAATCTGGAATCCATGCAGCGTCTGTGAGAGTCGGACAAATCGCTGGACCAAGAGCACAGAAGGGAATGTGGAATAAGCAGGAGTTTATACCAAGTTTGATTGCAAGTTCGGTGTATCTTGGTATTCTGCCAAATCATCTTGGACCGCAGCAGGAAGTTACCTGGTCACCCATCGAAAATATCTCGGGCCTAATCCTGGACATCGCTGGCGTTACCACCCCAAAGCCACTTTTTGAAATCTCAGGTTATTTCCACGGCGTCAATCCGTCTGTGGCAGATTGGTCCACCCTCGCACCCGCAGTAAAGAACTTTTACGGTAACGCGATGAAGGTTGTTAGTTTGGAGGAATGGGTTGAAAGGTTGGAGGCTAGTACCAAAGGAAAGGATGTGGATGTTGAGAGGAATCCTGGTGTGAAGCTTGTTGATACATATCGGGGATTACTAGAGGGAAAGAAACAGGATCGTTTTCTGAGATTTGAGATGGAGAGGACGAAGAAGGCTAGCCCGACGATCAAAAATGCGGGACCGATTACGGAGGAGTTGATGGTGAATTGGTGTCGTCAATGGGGTTATTGATACGAAAATAATTGAAGCTAGATGATCACCACAACCTCTAAACAACAATTATCCGCCCGACGGCGTCGGAACAACTTCCATAGAATCCATCTCTTAGAATATGGTCTTTCGGACTCGGCCGAATTGAATTGCCTGTGTCTGACTTGTGTTTCTCGGATGTCAGCTTTCCGAGATTCAGGTTGGTATATGACAAAGCTGACAGCATGCACAGCCTCTTGTCTGACACTCATTCCAGATTGAGTAGAACTCGGTTATTACGAGCATACACGATTGACCGAGGTCCTGTACGAATACAAGATGGGTTTAGATATAAACCAGGTAGTGACAATGATTAGAATTAAGAATCCAAGATCTCAACTTCTACCCCCATCTTCATACAAACAGTTAACATGGGTACAAACACTCTTCTTACTCTTTTCCTTTTGGCATCAGCAGTGATAGCAACACCAAAGCCCTCAACCCTACCAGTCGTTGATCTCGGCTACGTAAGTCTCCCGCTGTCTCGAAAATCACATCTAACATACCCAGGAACTCCATCGCGCCCTCTCCCACGACACAAACACAGACACATACAGATTCTCCAACATTCGTTACGCACAGCCTCCCACTGGAAACCTCAGATTCCGTGCACCTGCCCCTCCTCTCACTAACCGTGATGTCATCCAAACTGGAGAGGAAGTTAGGGCTTGTCCTCAGGGCATTCCTCTCTGGCAAGCAAGGGCTGTGAAGCCAACTGCTGAATATTCGAACGGTAAAGAGTTTAACCTTCAGAACTGGGAGGATGATATCAAGAACTATACACCTTCGGCTGGAAAACCGCCGCCACCGACGACGGAGGATTGTTTGTTTCTTGATGTTCATGTGCCGCGCAAGGTATTCGATGACACAAAGAAATGTAAAAAATGCAATACGCCTGTGTTGGTTTGGGTGAGTAAGCTACATACCCCTCAAGACCTACAGCTGATGATGAAACAGATCCACGGTGGTGGTTATATCCTAAGCTCAAAGAACGGCTGGCCAACTCCCGGCTTCGAGCCTACCGGTCTTCTCCAACACGCCAAATCTTTCAACGACAGCGGGATGATTTTTGTCGCACTCAACTACCGTCTCGGCGCACTTGGGTTTCTGCCAGGTTCCGACGTTGAGAAAGATGGAGATCTCAACGCTGGACTTCTCGATCAACGACTCGCGCTGCAATGGGTCCAAGATAACATTCATCTTTTCGGCGGCTCGCGCGATAAAGTCACTGTCATGGGAGAGTCAGCTGGTGGAGGATCTGTTTTGTTGCACTTACTTGGTAAAGATAAGAAACTCTTTTCGCAAGTTATTGTTCAGTCGCCAGCTTTCATACCAACCTTCCAAGCACCGGAGTCAGCTTATACGGGATTCTTAGATGCATTGAATGTCACATCCCTTGCAGAAGCGCGAGATGCGAGCTCAGAAGCCATCATCAAAGCGAACGCTGCTCAAATCGGCGCTGCGTCTGCCACCACGTACATCTACGGTCCAGGTTTGGACAACAATCTTATCCCAGATTATCCCTACGCCATGTTTGAACGCGGCCATTTTGAAAAATCTGTCAAGGTTCTTGCATCACACACCGCTTTCGAAGGGGGCTTCTTCTTTGATGTGGACAATATGGCCGATGACGATTTTATTCCTTGGATTCAACGTTCCATACCTGGACTGTCGGAGTCAGAGCAGGAGTACCTCGCTGAGGAGCTATACCCGCCAAAGTTTGATGGGAGCTTGGGGTACGCGGACCAAGGGTCTCGACAAATGGCTTTGTGGGGAGAGGCGATTATCGACTGTAACTTTGCGGGTATCAACCGTGTAATGGAAGGGGAGGGATATGGATGTGAGTATTCTAATACTTGAATGAAAGTGGTATACTGACATTCACACAGATCAGTTTAACGTTACACCCGGCCTACACACACAGGATCTCAAGTATATCTTTAACGATCCCCAGAATCCCGCCTTCAAACCTGTTGCGCAGGATACTCTGCAAAGTGTGATTGCGAGTTTTGTAGTCGAAGGCATTCCCAAATTGAAGGACGAATCGCCTGGATTTCCTCGCTGGGGCACAGATGGAAACATCGTTAGCATCAATGAGGTCGACGCTCCAATAGGTTTGACTGACGTCAATCAGACTCGGTGTGATTGGTGGCAGAACTTCCGTTTAAAGTCATTCTAGGACTTGTTATACAATTGAAGAGGCATGATTAATCGTGGATAGACGGATATTAGAATGCTGTGGGTATGTGGAAGTATGGTGTTTGCGTTGTACGATGGTCTTAATTTTAAACCCAATCCCAGTCCCACTTCCATTTCCAGTCCCAATTCAAATCCCTATCCTAACCCTAATCTCAATCCTAATATTCTTTCCGTAGCAACTGTCTTATTGCTCTACAAGAGATCGCAGTTCAAGAGGCTAGCATTAATGACCCCGCTCTGTGCAAATAGTCAGCCTTCAGCCAACCTCATAAAGCCGAAAATAATGTACTTACAGAAGCATCAGTCTTGCAGCAATAGGCATTTTGACGTTCCTTACAGGGCTTCCCGCTAGATGGAACATTGCACAGTGATTGCCCAACGATACGAATCACCGAGTCACAGCAGACCACCCTTCCGTTAGGGTTACCGTTATAATTGCAAGGGCCACCTGACTGGGCCACAACTGTCACAACACATGCCGATAGAGTAGTGATAATTGAAAGAACCTTCATGTTGAGTATCGGGAAGAGTATGAAGGCGTAGGCGAGAAGGACAGTAAAAGATGAACTCGACAAAAAATATACCTGATAATAATATATGCCAGGTAAGAGATAACGATGGGGGAAATAAAGCAGGGTCAGGATGACAGATAGTTTGTAAGGTGTCTGGACCAAATTTATAAACAGCTAGAGGTCCTTGCAAAACAAAAAACGTCGACGGAATTGTCTTTGCCTGTCTCAGTTCTCCAATTCCACGTAAATGGCGGTCACAAATGGAAGATACCCGAAGCTGAAACAAGTGATTAATAGACTTATTTTAAGCGGGATCTAAGACAGTGAGCCTTGAAATGTACTAGGTTATGGAAGAAAAGACAGTGGCGTTTTTATCGGTGAGCTTTCGAACGAATTCGGTTATGTAAGGGGACCTAGCAGTGATTTTTCAAAATCAGTAGTTTACGTCAGTCTCTTTCATCATCTATTGATGTAATCTTAAAATTCCTCCTTCTGACATGAATATATCATTACGGTCCCCTGGTTTGCACTAGCTCGTCAAGGTTGGTCGGCAGAGAAAAGCAAAATCCACTTTCAAGTCCATTGATAGTATGGGCGCGCTATCCGGGGCTAGGCTGCGGTACCTCCCGGTGAGGACGGCCTGGACGAGAAAAGAGGCGTTTGCGTGGAATGTGAGTGATAGCAGGCTAGCTCATTATTGGTTCACGTTGCTGTGACTTTGTCTCCCCGCATTCGATCTAGATTGTGCTCTGTTTATGATGCTTTATGTTTTGTTTTCGCACTTCGCAAATCAGTGATCCATCTTTCTTATCCTAGCTTCCACCGCAGATCTTTTCTTGAAAGCATTGTTCCCAGATCGATCACTATTTTGCATCTTGGCATTGTCTCCACTCAACATGGATCCTCCCAAGCAAGACATCAAAGCTCGACCAATTTATCACGATGGATCTGTCCTTGAGGGTAGCCAGTCTCAGTATGATACCGACGATGCCTATCTCAAGTCTCTCGGAAAGTCAGCAGAGTTACATCGCGTCTACAATTTTTGGACATGTAATTCTCTTGCTATCAGCGCCTTCTTTGAGTGATACTGACAATACCACAGTATGCGCCTACCAGGTTATGATCAGTGCGACATGGACATGCGTCGTCGTCTTCTACGGAGTCATTTTTGATGTCGGCGGTCCAGCCTCGCTTCTCTACGGCTCCATCATCGTCGCCATCGGCCAAACCCTACTCATGGCCTCCCTCGCTGAATACTGTGGCATTTGGCCTACAGCGGGTGGTCAGCAATTCTACGTGCAGAAGCTCGCTACCGAAAAGTATAGACCCTTCCTGTCTTACTTTGTCGGATGGTGTCTGCTTCTAGCTGAAACTGCTACTGGCTCTTCATGCGCCTTGAATACAGCCAACATCATCGGTACCATGGTGTCCATCTTTCACCCAAATATTGAATGGAAACCATACCAAACCTTTTTGATATATCTTGGACTACTGACCATCCCGCTACTAATGAACTTGAAGCCCAGCGCACTTCCATTCTATAGCACCGTCGGCGCCGTTTTCACAATCCTGGGGTTCTTTGGCTGGGCTATCACTCTTCTCGCCACAGCTCCCAAATCCAGCGCGAAATTTGTCTTTACTCAGTTTATCAACAATTCGGGATACACGAACAACGGATGGGTCTTCATACCTCAGCTTTTATAGCCCTCTGTATGGTCTTTATGGGACAGATAGCATGATGCATTTGGTCGAGGAGATGAAGAACGCGTCTCAAGATGCACCGGTAAGTACCTCCACTATATGAAATCTCCAGTCGGCTGACGATGTGCAGAGAGCTATGGTTTGGTCCATGGTCCTTTCTGGCATTGCTACTATCGTCACTGACCTTATCCTGCTGTTCTGCTGTGGCAATTACGCCAAGTATGTGACATCCTTGTAAGTGCCATAAACCCTCTTATCTAACCCTCTTATCTTGACTCAAGCTGATGGTTAGGTCGCCGTATGTTACTTGGTTCTCGGACGTGGCAGGAAACGAATACGCTGGTATCTACGTCGCCATAGTATTTGGCGTTGTAAATGTAAGTTCAAAGACTATATCCTTTCTTTTGCCACGATGGCTAAGCCTATTCTTCAGCTACTTGTTTGTACTGGCATTCTGTCTTCGTGTTCCCGTCTTGGCTGGCGTATGGCCGAGGACAATGCATTCCCATGGTCCCATCGTCTTGTCAAGATCGACCAAAAGCTACAGATTCCTTTGAACTTCATCTACGCGATTATAGTGGTTGAAGTTATCATTGGACTCATCTTATTAGGCAGTGAGTTGGCCTACAACGCCATTGTCAGTGGTGCCGGTGTTTGTTTCGCCCTTGCCTACGCGATACCAGTTACAGTTGTAAGTGCTCCTCCTTCGCGCCATTACCTACCTGCTGACTCTGTCAATAGGCTCTTATTCGAGGTCGTTCAATTTTGCCCCCTCGTCCCTATTTGGATCTTGGTAGATGGGGATACTTTGTCAACTATGTTTCTGTTGCATGGGCGTTACTGACTATTGTCATCTATGTGTACGTACTAACCTATCACAAGCTTCGAGCGACGTACGATTACTAACTTGTCACTAGCATGCCGCTATATCTTCCAGTTACAGGCGACAACATTGGCAACATGAACTGGGCCGCACTTATCGTCGGCGCAACGTTCCTGTTCTCTGGTGTTTGGTGGATATTTGGAGCAAGGTTTCGATACCTGAAGAATGTCCCTGTTCAAACTGAACAGGTCTCTGTGACAAGAGAGCGGCCCAGTAGTTCTTGATTCCTATCTGTAAGATGCTTTGGCTAATGCGGAAGTAATTGGAGTGAGGATTCATGTCATGCTGGTGTATATTCCCACCGTCTGTGAACCGACATCAGATTTACCAGGGTTGGATCACCACCACAGGGTAACTTGTCAAGTATCAGCTTTCAACGAATGACCTGCGAGCGGAATGTGCATGGCAGCCGAGCCTTGCAATTGGAGCCTTTGTCACGGTACTGCATTCACGGTTGCAAATGCAATTAGCGAATCTCTGTATTCCTTTATACCATAGCAGCACCTACCCCGCCCAAAAAGTCTTGTGTTACCCTCAACAACAACGGATTCTCCAGAACAGCGTTTTAATCATTTATGCAAACTATGATGGATTTGCCGGAACATCTTCTTCGAAACTTCTTACAAGCAAGCGCGTCGATCGAGTACATCCGCCTCCAATGGATCGATTACTCCGGCGTTCTACGCGCGCGTTTCGTTCCTATCGCCCGATGTCTGGAAATAGCTCGAGGTAGAGAAGATTACAAACTCCCACAAATTAGCATGATCATGCCCATCTCGACGGCTCCTAAGTGCTTTCCGACCGGCCTCAACATTGAGGTCTGGGTATTGCGTCCTGACTGGTCGTCTCTTCGCCGATGTGGATTTAGAGATAGTCAGGCCTCTGTCATGTGCTTCATAGAGCAGAAGGGTTTTCAGGATACGTATAGCAAATGCCCCCGCATGTTGCTATCTCGTACATTGAAACAACTCAATTCAGAATGGAGCACAAAGGCATTGGCAGGTTTCGAGATTGAGTGCATGCTTTTGAAAGAGAGAGATCATCAGCCTTTGCAGGGGTCAGATCGATTGAACAGTTATCAAACTACGGCTGGTCTACGCGGCAAGAACATGGACATTTTGGAAGAGATTCTTGCTTGCTTTGAGAGATCGTCGATTAAAGTGCATCATTTTCACACCGTAACCCACGATCAGATAGAATTCGCCTTCAGCCTGAGCCAATACTCGATGTCATCGACTCGCTTATCCTTGCCCAAGAGACAATCCGTACAGTGTTCGTCAAGCACAACATCAAGGTAACCATGACCCCCAAACCACTGATGGACGGGCCAACCAATGGTATCCATCTGCACTTGTCTGTCGAGAAGCTAGCACCCCCGCAAACAGACTATTTCCTAGCAGGTATGTTGCATCACATGCGATCTCTTTGCGCTTTAGGAATGGCAAATTTCGACGGATACGTTCCTACGGGCAAAGACGCAGCTGAAGTCTGGATTGGGTATGGCACTGAGAACCGTGACCTGCCGGTGCGGAAGATAGACGACCAACACTGGGAGTTCCGCATGATGGACGGAACCTCGGACCCGTATCTGTTCTCTGCTGCAGTTCTATTGGCGGGTTTGAAAGGTCTTAATGAGAAGCCGAAACTGGCTTGGGAGGACTGCCTTGTTTCCCCTCATTCCCTGGATGAGGAAGCACTGACCCAGTGCGGGCTGGTTGAGAGAATGCCAGGTAGCTTTCAAGAAGCACTCGAGTCACTCAAAGAAGACACAGTAATGGAATCATGGATTCCTAGAGACTTGCTGAGTGAGTATATTGTTTTGAAGGAGAAGTAAGTCGAGGTATTCGGGAAAATGACAGAATATGAGAGACAATACAAGTTCTTGCAGTATTTTTGAACCTTCTACTGCGTTTACGTATCATCTTATTTAACACAACATAGGAATGGCTATCAAATTGCGTTGATAAATCGACTTTGATGATTGAACCGTAAGAGAAAATCTAAAGCCTATTGAAGCAGAATTCATTGCACTCTCTATTACCATCCCTCATTTGACTGTACCTTATGGACACAGGATAACCTCATGAATTTCAGGCACTTGTGAAAACCGCACTAGTAACGACTCTACGCTCACTAAGCCATTAGCGACATTTAGTGCCGTCTCAGCTTATTTCAACGAGCCAGCCGGGCAATTCTAGTAAATTAGTCCGTATCCACAGGCGCCACCACAGTAAGTTTATAGGGTATGTACAGAGAGAAAGAGGAACAAGAAGAAGAAGAAAAGGTGCAGACCATCTTCTATCACGAAAAGATTTCAATCGGACAGAGCTAAAGGCCAATAGTTGTTTGGCCCTTTAAGAACGCGCCATACACTTGACAAACGATGAGTCAGCAAGGGAGTTTCTATACTGAACTCTCGGTTGCCTGTAAAACGGATTTCGCCAGTTTTGTGGATTTGGGCCATTTACGATCTGGCATAACAACAGGTTTACTTGAATAATTCACGTCATGGAATGATGTGTTCTTTTTCACATGGAGAGAAAAGGCGAGCCAATACAATCAAAGAGTTCTGGGTTACTATTTATGAATGGGTTTAGCTGACACTGAAGTAGTTGTATTCATGTGAGTTTACATTTACACTATCTGTCGACGCAAAGTGGGGTGATAATGGTTTGCATAAACACCACAGAAGTAAGCATTGACTTTAACATGCCGTACGATAAAGCCTGAGAACGTATTGACACATGTAGCATTGGCTTCATTCCATGGCCTATTTACTACGTGACATTCCGTTCCGTATGACCCAACCTTGCATATTGCGTCCACGATCTATTATGTCATTGCTGTTAGTTAAACATTCAGCAGCTATATCAAATATGAATAGATATCCTTACTTGTCTAGTTTTTGCCTTTGAAGTTATCATTTAGACCGAGGTCAAAATGTATCAACATGGATGAATTGGTGGTTGTGAACCCATAATCCGCTTGCTGAATGGACATCAGACCTTCTGGTCCACTGTCATTTATCTTCTCAGCATAATCGGGATCGCTTAGAATCCTTTCAAAAATTTGAAAGGTCTCCTGAGAAAGACACTTCCCCATGCAAAGGTCTTGTATTTCTGGCTCCGATAGAAAGCATGGGAGTTCACAGTAGTGCCATCTAGGTATAAGATAAGGACCGCTCTCTTTAGCGGTGATGGCGAAGACAATCATTCCCGTCTCCCCCTTTTTCGTGGTAAATTCAACAATGGTGGCTCCGAGGAAGCTTGAAACTCTTTGAGTCATCCTTTGTAGCCAGTTTGGGCCAGGTACTAGGTCGTACTTGTTAGGGCATATTACGAGTATGCTGTCATCATGGGAGAAACGTTCTGGCGGAAACGTTCGAATTTCACTAAGTCTGTTTCTGGCAGAGTGGTGGCCGCGTAGGAGACCGAACGACAGCAATGCACCGGCTTTACATTGACTTTGTCTAGTGATCATTCGTTTCCTCGTGTTCTCTGAATCGGCATGCCGTACTGGAATGTACAAGTCTGTAGGCGACAGACCCTCGTAGTCCCTTAGGGCTAGCGGAATTGGAACATCCGGATGGGTTGCTCGTTTATAAATGACAGTATCGGGTTGTCTTCTCAGGGCTATTCCGACATTCTTCCTCGTCCCTGTGACCTCAACATTGAGAACAGCAATGTACCAGTACGGGGACCAGCATTGGATCAGGGGAAGCCGGATGGATAGACCCGAATTAGTAATTGCGTATGGAGTTGGCTTTTTACCGGACCCACGACTTTGATAAGACGAGGCGTCTAGGAAGCTGTGCGGTCTACAGGCAAGAAGACTGGCCTGGTTTTCGTTAATGGCCCATGACCAGCAAAACAGTGAGTGATCGTCTGAGGTTTTCAGAATCTCCTCTTGGAGTCGTAAGAAGGCTCTGGACCCTTCACCGTATATCA
Organism: Fusarium camptoceras; assembly: GCA_004367475.1. Taxonomy (NCBI): domain Eukaryota; kingdom Fungi; phylum Ascomycota; class Sordariomycetes; order Hypocreales; family Nectriaceae; genus Fusarium; species Fusarium camptoceras. The sequence goes on from QGED01000029.1 coordinate 198,553, forward strand.
AGGGCATGTGGATACCAAATATACCCAACATGCAGTATGCCATGTCCTCAATTCTTGTTGTCTCACGACGAGATAGCCAGGACATTCTCTCCGCTACCGACGCTTCATGGCACACTGGGGTTCGAACTTCTGACCAGTCTTCTCGGGTGCCGGTCACTGGCTTTTGATTGGGACAGAGATACCTGATACCTATGCCTGTAGCCTCGGCAATGTCGCGCAAAAGACTAGATCTAGTCCCGATACGTGACCAGTCAGCGGCGTAAAAGACAACCCGATCAGGGGCCAGGAGCTCCTGAAGTGTCCATCCTCTCTTGAACCAGCGGCTTTGCCGGAACTCCTTCGAATAAGACAACGGTTTGAATGTCGGGACATCAAGGAGATAGGCGTAACAAACATCAGCCTTGCTGTACCAGGCGAACATGGAGTTGATAGCTTCTGTCAGTTCGGCTGAGCTGGATTTATCGATGCAATTGGTGTCAATCCACATATAAGAGTAATCATCATTTTTGGCTTGTTCACAGGTCTCGATGATCTTCGTATACCCCGACTTCTGGACCACAGACGCTGGGTCTGTCCAATCTTGAAACGTGACCTCCTCTTGCCCCCAAGTATGCGAGAGAATTGCATACTTTGGCACGTTGATCCCATAGAACTCTTCAAAAGTTCGCGTGTGGGTGTTGATGAGTCTCATTGTGTTACTGCTGGGTTTCAAAGCGACTGCTTAGTGCAGGGAGTCCTTGTCATACGGAGTAAGAGGGAGCTTTGCACAAACGGAGCGTGTTGCGGGGTTACCCATGTTCTTTAACTTGGATATGTGACAACGTATTGCATATTGGCTGCAAGAGATCGTCAATATCCCATATTATTATGCATTTAACAAAGCATCTAATTATATCCAAGATCATAACACGTAAAGCCACTTCGTAGAATCTAGTTGCAAGTCAAAGAAAGGGAGTTGTTTGTGATTAATGGAAAGAAGCACAAGCTGTGTACCATTATTGACTGACGGCTGTAAATTCTCAAACCTCCAGCAGAAAGCGGGAATATAAACAATTAAATATATCTAAGCTTTGGTCCAAAGCCGACTCACAATTTGACCCTTTATATTGACAACACATCTGTCGTTTTGTGTGCGTGAAACTATGAACGTACATCAAAGCACCTTCCTCTGACTCTATACTGGAGGGGGCTGCCACTTAATGTATCTAGTAATAAATTAGTCAAAGAAACCCAAGTTGCACAAACTCCAGAAAACGTGGAACTGACTGCAATCTCCCAATGTAAGTAAAACGACACCAGGATAACCGTTTATTGCTTGCACCACGATGGAGCTTATTGATCTACTAGCCAAAGTAAGTTCTTGATCCGGACCAATGAAAGGGTCACAATTTTCTAAAAGAATAACTTGAAGTAATTAGCTGAACAGGAGGTCGGTGTCTGAAAGAGTCAGAAATTGGAACATACCTGCATCCCATATACCACACAAATAGAACGCCTCTTTGATGTTACTCTCAACTTGGTTAGGCTCTATGCCTATTTCATACGGCATTAACTGATACAGGGGCTTCCTTGCCGATTCGGCGAGGGCTTCAGCCATGAACGTTCTGTCATCTTCTGGGAAACCATAAAGTACTATCACTTTACCCTGGCCTTGTCCTGCTACGACATCTCTTGATATGTTGTTTCCAAGGAGAAGGGCACTTAGAGTGTCCCTATCATCTTCCGCAATGGTCAACATATCAAACATATTCTCGTTCCAGACTACATCAGTTGCGTACTCTATAGCAAGCTTTCCTACAAATGCGTTGTCAGCGTAGTCTATTGTTAATTGGATTTGGACAAACCAACGCCACTTCTTATCGTGCAATCCGAAGCCATATGTTGTCGGGGGCAGTAGAAGGGTGAAGCTACCATCAGGAGGTGAATCTTTCTCGGTGGCTTTTAATGGAAGGTACTCTTCAACATGCTCAAAGGTCATGTCCCCAATGGTGTTCAGCTTGTGAAAACGACGATAAGTATCAATATCAACCACATACCGACCGTTTTTCTGCTCAGTAGTCAGCATATGATCATTATAATATATGGGCATCAATTACCATGCGGTAATCGAGAACCTCACGTGGGGCAGTGTAAAGAACTAATTTCGGTTTTCGTAGCTCCCAGCAAAACTCTCCACGTTGTCTCAGGCGCTTGTTAAGTCGTCGATCAAATTTCAGAGGAAAGATATTGAGAGACTTTATTGGGACTGTGTCCGACTCTGAAGCATGCTTCGGCCAGGGTATAATGACGGTCTTTTTGTGCATTCCAAAGCGACCGTCGAACTTCCACATTTCGCATTCTAACCTGATCGGATTCGATCCAGCGAGAGGAGGATATCTTGAGACCATGCCGACATGGTGGCCTTCTTCAACAGTGACCATTATCTCTCTTGGCCCAAATAGCTTGTGGAAATGTTTCCTGCTTACAAGCCCATCGTCAAAAAGCTTCTCGGCTTCTTGATAGTCGGGGCCAAAGTTTTTGTCCAAGTAGTCAAGGAGGAGATTGATGTGTTCGCTTTGGCATTCTGGTAATTGGGGAACGTGGTCCTGCAGCAGCTTGCGAGTGTGATAGAAATGGAGATATGGCGCCACCATGTTGTGTTCTCGTTTCCAGCCCAGGAACACCGACTTGTCTAGAGAGTCTTGCCTAGTATCTGCCTCCTTTACTGCTTCTATCGCGTCGTTCAAATAGGTCGATACGATTTCCATATGCTCACTTTCCGCTACAGCATCAAAAGCATCGAGGGGTAGGAGAAATATTTGAGAGCTCCGATCAGGGTCCACTGATGTCTCTCGTAAGATTTCGAATAACGCGTTGTGGTATTCGAGGCAGTTGTAGGTACGGTGTATAATGAATGCAATATCAGGATGCCTTTTGGCACGCAGTTGGGCTTCTTCGTCTGGCATTCGACCCCGGAGGTGGCTTGCTTTGTTGTCACCGGCAAACAGACGCGGAACGTCGAGATATAGGGAGATATGAGGATGGCCAGAATGGTCTGGGGTTGATCCAGGGCATGCCACCCGATGGATAATCGTGTACCGAGGCATTGCAGCGCTGGGCTTAGTCGAGATAGCCTCGGTACCACTCGTCAAGTTGTCCATGCTATAGCTCGCCATGTAGCGATCGGAAAGATGTCTTTTTTCTTTATCACAAAGTCAAATTTAGAATCATTGTAGATAATTGGAGACTGTACTGTGAGGCGGCAAATTATATGACGCCACGTCAGGACAGAGAGGGGATCCTTGAATCTGTTATGCAGGGTGTTCACCAATGCGAGTATGTAGCAAGCGAATAACGAACTACATATTGCATTAGACGAGCTCAGGGAAATGAGTGATTTACAGCATATAGAACCAATAGGCTGATAATTTTCCCTGTATCTTGACAAGCCAGGCCATTGCAGGTCGACCAAATGGTTTCTTCTAGCGCTATGCGACCGGAATTGTACATGTCTAAAAGCCCTTATCACTCTGACACGTTTTGGTCCTAGCAACAACGCTCCTGGTGGCTATCGGGCAAAGAAGGATTTGTTTTTCCAGTGGAATGGGGTCGCGTACCTTCAGTAAGCAGGGCCACACTATCCACTGAACAATCCCTTGGTCGCTTGATGAGAGGGCGTTTGCTAAGGTCCACGGTGAGTTAATCGGAATTATCAACCTGATCAAGTTCTCGTCTTTGATTGTGCAGTCCCAGTGTCAGCGCGGGGATTCCCTGGGCTAAAGATGGGTTAGGGTCAGACTGTTGGTAGTCGGGAAGCAATCCCCATTAATTCCGTCGATACTAACGGGCTCGGGACAGCCCCACAAGGAACCGGCAGAGTAAAGGCCGAATCGGAGGATGCTTGGACCACCCACTTTTGCCGCCACGCGTCTCATATCCCTATTCTTCAGGTCCCAACTCACCTCCTGTATCGTCATCGATCTCTCTCTCCCTTACATCTCGCACCATTTTTATTCTCACCTATTTGCTCGGGACAGCCCCACGCCACAACTAGCGCAGATGGGTCAGCATGTGAGGACCGGGTGCCGGACCTGCAAGTACGTTTGTCTAACTCTTCTTGCCAAGAATACAATTGACACTGGTTGTGAGTAGAGGACGAAAAATCAAGTGCGATGAAGGAAAGCCGTCATGTCGGCGATGCGTGTCTTCGCGTCGTGTATGCGGTGGCTACGAGGATGCGACAACCCAATCCAGCCTTACATGGTACAGACCTAACCAACTCGCCGCGCGAAACCAGAAAGAGGGCAGAGCTTTCCAATTTTTCCACAATATGGCCGGTCCAGTCTTGTCGGGTTCAACAGATTCATATTTCTGGACACATCTGGTCATGCAGTTTAGCCACTTCGAGCCTGCGGTACGACACGCCGTTTTGTCCATTAGTTCGCTGTACGAGGGTTTTGCTCGGGGTTCTCGGATTACGCGCCAGATATGCGGTAGCACGTTTGCTATTGGGCACTATAACGCTGCAATTCAGCTGGTCAAGTCGTTGAGTGATGTGCAGCCAATTCTGTTACTTTGCGTCCTCTTTGTCTGTATTGAGTATCTGCAGGGTGATATTCACGCCGCGCTCCAGCACTGTAGGCATGGTATCATGATTCTCAACCACTCTGGTTGTTCAGGCTGGGCACGCGAACACCTTGTCCCCATATTCCGTCGCTTAAGTCTTATACCATTCTTCTTCGGTGGCGAGGAGTCAATGCGCCTCCCGAAACTCATCAGCCTCGATACAGCCATGCCTGAAGAGTTCACTTGTATCACAGAGGCGCAGTCCTTCATTGATAGCCTCATGTTTCGAGTGATGGAGTGTATCCTCGACGGACACAATGACCAGAAACCTACTCTTGTCGCACTATTAGATGAGTGGGAATTGAAGGCTAAGAACCTAGAGCATGTTGTTACTACCGCCTCCGCCACGGATAAATATGCTCTATACGGTATGCGTATCAAACACAGAGTCACGAGCATATACATTCATAAACCACGCGAGGCGACAGAGATGTGGTACGATCAGCATCTGGACAGCTTCCGAAGAATAGTAGATTTGGCAAGAAAGGCTGCAATTGCATGGGAGATTGCTCAACAAGAGAATTTCCCAGACTCCAGCTTCACTTTCGAGATGGGATTATTGCCTCTGACCTTCTTTGTCGTCACCAAGTGTCGAAGTCTCAAAATTTGCGCCGAGGCTTTGTCGTTGGCACCGAAACTTGGTCCAGCTAAAGAGGGTCTTTTCGACGCAGGAACTCTTTATAGAGTTGGCAGACGTCAGATCGAACTTGAGCACGACATCTTATTAGACGACAGCAGAATAAGTTTTGAAAACCATGAGGATACAGCTGGACTTTTACCTCCAGAAGAAAAACGTTTCTTCAGCGTGTTAGTTAAGCATGAGTTAGAAGTCATGTCGAATCGGGATGGTCGCATCTATTACAAGAGACGAGTTCAATTCTTGAAAAGAGACAGCGATGGTCAGGTAATCGCGAGGGAAGAATACATAACTGATGACAAACCTAAAGGGTGCAACGTACATATTCCGCCAATGCGAAGCGCTCAGCGAATATAGGATAAACAGGTTAATACAGGACTACGTTTCAATCTGGACATGTGTGAGATCAAGTACGCGATCGCCGCTTTAAGGATAATCCTTTACTGTGAATCATTGCGAGATATTGATTCTATATCATTATCCAGAACCAGGCAGGTTCGACGAATGAGAGGAATCGACAGACAGCGAAGTGACAAGAGTCTGTACCAGCACCACAGAATTAAGCAGTAAGTTTTATACATAGCCATGGAACGCAGTCCCAACACATATCCGTTCCCTTCCCCTACCTGGAGGCACCTGATAATAGGGTTTCCATCTTGAATTACACTTTTCATGCGCTATAACTCCGATGCCCACAAGGGATCCTGGTTTTATGCCTTGACTTACCCTAATATAAGGTTTTAGATGAGCATAAACTGCGCTGTTCACTTACTTCCATCCGGGCTTTTTTCTCTTCCTTCTGTCATCATCAACCAGAAAGACACCAAGCCTTCCACCAATACTTGGAGGCCCAAGACTGGATGATAGAGCTTATAGTAGTTGGCGATTTTCCACTATAGGATATCAAATATTCCTTAACGGAATTTCAGCAGGAACTCAACTCCGCATTGAAATTACCTCATTATAGGTGAGCCCACTTTAGAGAACAGCTATACGGTACATGGTGGAGCCGGCGCGTCCCGAAAATTCCGGTCCTCCGTGACTATCGGGGTCCGCATGTTCCATTGCATGGCCAATAGCTGTCCAATGGGCCATATCACAATTATGTTTGCTAATACAAGGGAGGTGTGTAGCTCGACGCGGAAAGTATTTGATATTTAATTGGACGTCCTTTCTTGTATGTTGTATACCCTGGTTCAGGTTCTGCTTTCGCATTATCGTGGTGCGAGCTTGGTAATTTTATTTAAACGTTGGCAACTCTTGCCTTACTCCGCTATAGTTCTAAAGGTGTATGTAGATGGAGTGACGGAGTAGGGTATGGTACATAATTTAGGCACTTTTGTAATACTACTGCCGCGATATTGTGTTGTTTCATCCGTTTACTGTATACGTTGCAAGACTCGTAAACGAGAGTAAACGAAGGTGAACGAGGCTAGCATCCGGGTCAAGACCTTGTGCGATGGGATTTTCATGATAGCCTTGGGGGAGAGGGGCGTATGCGGAGCCGACTAGGGCTTTCTAATATTCCTAGCCGTATCATACATTTCGATCATCGCAACTTCGGTGTAATCTGGACTGAAACGTGTTAGATGAGGATATCAAATCGGAGTTCCGGAGTGTTCCCGTTCCGAAACTCCAGATCGTCCGTCGCCACAGTCGTTGGATACCTATATATAGGAATCCGTAATCTGTCTATAGTAGCTTTGCCAATAAATTGACTTGACAACTCTTGATTAACAAGCAGCAAAACTCAGGACATCTTCTGATATTCAACATCGCTTCATCGCCAATCATGGATAATACCACAGTCTACCCTCCTTCATTATGGATGCGACTAACACGAGTCCCCGACGTGGCAACTCGCGAGGGCGCCTATCTTGTCCTTTGCCTTGGGATATCTGTGTATGTCGTCTGGTATATCTGGCCAAAGGCCATTGACGACCGGCCCGTGCTAAATCCTGCTGGGTTTGAACTCGTGAGGATCAAGCGGAGAATGCAATTTGCCGAGACTGCTGGTCGTCTACTAGAAAAGGGTCGTCGAATGTTTGCCGAGCAGCCTTATCATATGATCACGGATACATGCGATCTTGTTATCCTCCCACCGACGTTTGTTGACGGTATCCGGAACAATCCGGACCTGGACTTTGCCGAGAGCTTGTCCGAAGAGATCCATGCCCACCTCCCCGGCTTCCAACCTTTCGGCTCTGGTATCGACAACGACCTTACTACAATTGTTGTTAAAAAGCAACTAACCAAAAGGCTGAGTAGGATCCATCCTGTACCACTTGACATCGGTATGATAGCTAATCTGAACAAATCACAAGACCATATTACGGCGCCATTGTCGGTTGAAACCGATTTTGCTCTTCAAAAACGATTCGGGACTTCTACAGGTATGAATCGATGGTCGAGAAAAAAGAGAAAAAAAGAAGAAAAAAAGAAACCCTGGATCATAACAACGCTGGCATGACGGCAGAATGGAAAGAATTCAATTTCAACGACGAGGTTCTTGATGTTGTTGCCAGAATCTCAAGCAGGGTGTTCCTAGTACCTGAACTTTGCCGTAACGAGGAGTGGCTCAAGATCACAAAGAACTACACCGTTGATGCATTCATCGCTGCCTATATTCTTCGCCTCTTTCCTAGGTACCTCCGTTCTACGGTACACTGGTTTTTACCGCAATGTCGAAACATTCGCGCACAAATGGAGGAATCGAAGAAGCTCATGGCACCCATTGTCAAGACAAGAAGGGAACTTCGTCAGCGAATGGAAGCAGAAGGACAGTCTGCTCAAGAGTTTAACGATGCTTTAGACTGGTTCGACGAGGAAGCGAAAGGCCAAGCCTTTTCGGAAGCGAACTGCCAACTTGGGCTTTCCATGGCTGCCATTCATACCACCACAGATTTGTTGACCGAAACAATGCAGAACATTATGCTGCACCCGCCACTGATCGACGAATTACGGGCAGAAATTTCTCAAGTTCTGAGTGCCGAAGGCTGGAAGAAGACATCACTGTACAATCTTAAACTTGTCGACAGTGTCGTCAAAGAGTCGCAGAGGCTGAGGCCTGGAGGTATAAGTGAGTGTCCCTTCTTTCATTCTTTCTCTCCCTATTTCTGTCCCCCTCTAACTTGATAAATAGTCACGATGCAGCGTATAGCCATGCGGGATACAAAGCTGCCTGACGATAGCATTTTGCGGAAGGGTCAGTATTGCGCCATTGATATCAACGGTCCATCAGGCATGTTATCCAGCGAAAACTACAAAAATCCTGAAGAGTTCAACCCGTACCGCTTTGCGAGCATGCGAGGCCAGCCTGGTCTAGACGCCAAAGCGCATCTGGTAAGCACGGGCTCAGCTCACCTCGGTTTCGGACACGGACAACACGCTTGCCCAGGGCGCTTTTTTGCGTCTAATGAAATTAAGGTCGCGTTGTGCCATATGCTTATGAACTACGATTGGAAGTTTGCCCCTGAGTACAGCCCAAAGCGTATGGAGAGTGGGTTCTCGCTGGGAACTGACCCGAAGGCCAAGGTGCTGGTTCGACGACGGTCAAAGCCTGAAATTGATCTGCTTAACCTAAAAGTATAGAAGGGCAAAGTAGCGATTGGGACGATGGACGTGGATAAATGAAATTGGAAAATCACAAATAAGGATCGTGGGAAATAGAAACGGCAATATAGGACATGGCGCTCATCTCACAGAAGAATATGTAGTTATGAGCATTGTCATATTTTCCCCGACTTAGTATAAACCATTTTGAGTGACACAATCTATATTTGGTCTTAGATTGTTATTCTCTGGTCTATTTGTACATGAAGACAGGGAGCAAGTCAACAAAACAGAGGGCTCTTGGCTTCATATGCAGAGGGACACCAAATCATGCTTACTGCTGAACGACATGGCTATCACGCCTTTCCATGACATCAATACCAGCCTTCTCAGAAAATCTAACATCTTCCTCATGCACAATCTTGACATCACCAAAGATCTCATCAATTTCTTCGAGAGATTTGCCTAGCAAAGTTAGTATGGCTATGGTAACATCGTGTGGGCGGACATACCTCGGGTTTCGGGATAGACGAAAAAGAAGATCACTGCACAAAGTGCGTTTGTCAAGATAAAGAGGATCTAAACCATGTCAGAGTAGGTGGGAACTGGTACAACGGGTAGAACTCACGTAGTATTTCCAACCGACCCCAGCCAGGGCAATTGGCGAGCATTGCGTAATGATCAAACTGATGGAGTAGTGAACAACTTGAACAAGAGCATTTGCCTTGGCTCGCAGCTCAGTTGTGAAAACCTCGGGACTATTCTGATTAGCATAATCTGTCCAGAACTGAAATGGCAAACTCACGGAATAATCCAAGTCATCGGTCCAAGAAGAGCAGAGTAATTCGCCGACACAGCAAAAATACACGCAATCAACCCCCTCTGCGCAGGGACATTGGTAAGCTGACCAGGGATAGCAGGGAATTTAGCTGCCAGTATCGTAATAATGAGGTAACAAGCCGAGAGAAGCGAAGAGCTGATGACCAAGATTTTCTTGCGTCCGACTTTGTCCACGAAGAACAAGGATATGAAGCATGCGACTGGCGCAACTGAGCCGTATAGTCCACTGACGAGAAGTTGGCGATCTTCGCTGAATTGAAGCGTTGCGTAGATAGCAGTCTGATAATACTGTACGAAAGAAATACCGGATAGCATGGCAGCTGCCCAAACGAAAGAACCGACAAAGAGTCTCTTTCTGAATGAGGGAGTTTTGAGAAGATCACCCCAAGATAAACGACCTTGGGCTTGCTGCTCTTCCGATATGTTGACCTGAATAACGGTGAATTCTGTGCGACACCATTCCTCGTTGGTGCCGTCAAAATGATAATTCCGAAACGCCTTCTCAGCTTCATCATGGCGGCCTTTTAGACATAACCAACGCGGTGATTCACTGAGGAATAATACGCCGAGGCCTAGTATTAGGGCCGGGATGCTTTGGATCGCGAAACCGAGACGCCATTGATTGGGGTTTTCCCATTTTCCTTCTGCGACGCCGATCCAAAGGGCTACGAAGAAACCCCAAGCGGTCACTGGAGAGTCAGCATGTGAAGTTGTTTGATATAGTGGGAATGGCTTACTCATTTGGTTGACGGCTGTGACTTTGGCACGTTCGTGGGTTTTAGCAATTTCTGCTCCGAAGACTGGAGATACACCTGTGATTGTACCAACAGCGAAACCAACCAACATGCGACCGATGATAACTAGAGTTGTTAAGACAAGACCGCATGGAGAATTTGGGATAGCTTACGCATTGCAACATGGGCAGCACCAGCCATGATCGCACCACCAATAACCCCCCAAATACATCCAAAAGCAATAGCTTTTCGACGACCCAATCGATCACTAGTGATACCCACCGAAGCACTACCAAGCCATGCTGAACCCCGTCAGTATCTGAACGCCAGAGATGATATTTTTCTTTTTACCTCCTGCTTGGTACATAGACACAATAGCCCCTCTGAGCGGTGGAGGCGGATTTCCAAAATACCTGACGAAGGTGCCTAATGCCAAACTCGGCGTGATGATACCCGAGTCACTAGCCTGTCAGTATAGTTGTTCCGGGAGACTGGATTTTGTGACTTACAAGCCATAGAGAAACCCTCCAATTCCTAGGAAAATGGAGGTTAAGAAGGGTTTACTCAGCCAAGCGTCACTCTTCATCTTGTATCTACTGTACTTTACACAAACGAAAAGAGAAAATCGTCGTATCATGCATCCTCTTTATCTTCCTTCGGGGAAACACTCACCCGAAGACAAGGATGTTAAACGAGCGTGGGGTCCCCGCGTCGAAGGAACGTTAACTTTGCCGTTTACCGTTTAGGATGCGGGGTTATGGGAATAAGCAGCTCGGTTACAACTGCCAAGAGGTTTTAGAGCATCGTTAACACACATTAGATCGTCGTCAAGAATCCTTAGACTGTTGTCAAGAGTCATTGGACTGTTTTTGGGGGTTTTATTATGATTCATAACGCGGGGGTGGCTTTCTTCCTCGGCAAATAGAGGTGGCAGTTGGAAGTGCATGGATTGAACGTGTTTATTACCGGGTGACAGCAGACACATCTTGCACTCGTGGTCAATGCTTTTGTAACCGACACAATGGTTGTCAAAATTCTCATCTACGCTGCTGTAGCGGTAGGACTGGTGTATCTAGTTCTCAATTTCCCAAGAGTACGTTGACCCTTTGCCGCCACTCTGCAGGCGATTGACACTTCCAGCTTCAACAAGAACACAAACTCTACTCCCACCGCCACCAACTTCCCCCAGGTCCCAAAACCATAAAAACAGGCATTAAAAAACCATGGCTCTGGTTCCAACAACTCTCCCAACAATACGGAGACGTAGTCTACCTCCAACTGGGTCCCACACCCACCATAATTCTCGGTTCCGCCCAAGCAGCATGGGATCTCCTCGAAAAGCGCGGCGCGGTTTTTTCCTCGCGACCGAGATTCATCATGGGTGGTGAACTTCTATCGGGTGGGATGAGAGGTCTTATGGCGCCGTATAATTCATACTGGAGACGTTGGAGAAAGCTTTTGCATAGTGGGTTTATGCAGAGGCAGAGTGAGAGCTATAGACCTGTTCAGAGTCTCGAAAGTAAGGTTTTGATGTTTGAGCTCTTGAAGGATCCAAGGGGGTTTAGGGTGCATTTGGAGAGGTATGCTGCTAGTGTTATTGTCACGGTTACATATGGAAGGCGGGTGGAGGATGTTAGAAGTGACATCGTCGTTAAGAGAAACGCTGAAGCCATGGAGCGTTTGACTATGGTCAAGTAAGTCCTTCATCCCCCTCATGGTCCCCACTGACAAGTATCAGTATCCCTGGCAAGTACGCCGTCGAACGCTATCCCGCACTTAAGTGCATACCCAGCTTCCTCGCGCCATGGAAGAAACAAGTCCTGCAACAACGCGAAAAAGATATTCAACTCTACACCGAACTCATGGACGAAGTGCGCGAAAAGGTAGCAAAAGGTACTGCACCAACTTGTTTCGCAAAACATCTCCTCGAAGAACAACATAACCTTGGAATGACGGATCTAGAAATTGCCTATACAGCCGGTTCGCCATTCGGCGCCGGTGTCGAAACAGTAAGCATCGTCCCCAAATCATTCAACTATTACTGACGATGTTAGTCTGCCGGATCACTAACCAGCTTCCTACTCGCATGCGTCCAATTTGGTCCTCAATTCATCCCCAAAGCTAGAGAAGAACTCGACCGTGTAGTCGGGAGTGACCGTCTTCCCAGCTTTGATGATCTTCCGAAGCTAGAATATGTTAGGGCTATTGCTTCGGAGACTCTTCGTTGGAGACCCGTAGCTGTGCTTGGTGGAACGCCGCATGCTAGTACGGCGGATTATGTCTACAAGGGCATGTTTATTCCCAAAGGAAGCACGATTATTGCTCCTCTCTGGACACGTGAGTAATTCACTCTTGGTTTAAGGGTGTATGCTGACGACGTTAGTTCATTTCAATGAGGCCGACTTTCCTCAACCACACGAGTTCAGACCCGAGCGCTTCATGGAGGAGCGCGATTACCCGGGTACATTGGGTCACAGCGCGTTTGGCTGGGGTCGACGTATTTGTCCAGGCATGCATCTCGGCGGTGCATCCGTGACACTGAACATTGCGCGTATCCTCTGGGGTTTTGACGTCAAGCCCGAAAAGGATGAGAAGGGTCAAGATATTGAGGTTGATATGTAAGTTCACATGGCGAAATCTAGGGTGATGATACTGATAATTAATAGCTTCGCGTACTCTGAGGGATTCAATTCGAGTCCTTTGCCTTTTCCTTGCTCTATTATGCCGCGGTCGGAGCAGTATGCGGAAGTCATTGAGAAGGAGCACAACAATGCTTTGGAGGAGTTGGTTGAGTATACTGCTGTCACAAGCAAGGTATCTTGAGGGTGAAAATTGTTGCAGGACGTCGCTCAAGGTAAACGGGAGTTCTCGTATTAGATCATTCGTTGAAATGAGATTAATAGAGCCCAATCAATCGACACCAAATAGGGCCCAGGATATGGGACAAGTCCATGCCGTGCATACATTTTTATTCCTATGTATTTTTGGCTTGCTATTGAATCAGTTACTCGCTGTATTTGATCAATTTCTTAACCGACTCAACAGCCTCCTTTGTGTACTCATTCATATCCGTATTTTCTCCCTCAAGCCCATCAAAAACCTCCACACTCAACCAACTTCTAAATCCAGTCTTCAAAACCGCAGCAACCATATCCTGCACCGGTAAATACCCTCCATTACACGGCAAAGGCCTATAATCATGGCTCCACCTCGCTCTGGGTCTAGCACCGGTCTCGTCCTTGACGTCCTCAATCGGAGGATCCATTTTGTACGCGTCAGAAATTTGGAGCAGGTAGATCTTGTCTGCGGGGACAGTGGCGGCTAGTTCTTTGAGACTTTTTTCCCATCGATTCTGACGGTCTTCGGAGCTCGAGGCAATCATAAGGCCATCTTTTGTGGTGGGATCGCCCCATTCGTAACCTGCTGTTTGGAAGGTGTCGAGGCAGAGACCAATGTTGGGTCTGTTGGTCTTTTGGACGATTTGCCAGACGTCTTTCCAGGTTGGCGCGTGTGTGGCCCAACACCAGTTTTCGTAGGCGATGCTGTAGTTCCTTTCGGCGAGGAGGTCTGCTAGTCCTGCGAGATCCGAGGCTAGATCGTCGAAAGAGGGTGAGATGCCCTCAGAGTCCGATGATCCGACCTGCGTACGTCAGTATATAGGGGAAAATGAAAGGTGGGGGTGGCTACCTGGAGCAATGTGATACCGGCAGCATCCATAATCCTCATCCATCCCCTTGCCTTTTCAAAAGCTTGTTGCCTCTCTTTATCATGTGTTCCCTTCTTCCAGCCCTCAAAGTTGGCAAAGGGCTGCAACATCATAATCTTCAACCCAAGTTCATCAGACAATGACTTGATTTGCTTTCCGACATCAGCAAGAGTATCGTAATCATCCTCGTTCGGCTGCGATCCATTCAGAAGCTCGCCGTAGCTGATGATGTCTGGCATAGAAAGCTCAATTCCGTCAAACCCGGCTTGACTGATGGCGTCGAGCTTGTCGGGGAGACTGGCTTTGATCTTCATGGGGATGCTGCATGATGCGAAGGAGATGGGGATTTGAGCCCCTTGGTATTGGATTACCATTTTTCAAAGACTATTTTAGAAGAGGATAATTGTTTTTGTGATGTTGATGGCGTGTCGAGATTGTTTGTGGATTAATGATTAATGTTAAAAAGCTTCTGACGATGGTTGACGTCATGGTGACCGTCATCATGGCTCCATTTATCGGCTTCGAGTTTGACGACAGTTCAACGCAATTCTAGCATTTCTGGATATGCAGTGGGTCAGCTAGAAATGAGTGGTCGCCAGTTAGGTGTTGTAATATAACTGGTAGAGTTTCATAAAAGTAAAGTATTCCCATGCCTGCACACACTTAAGAAACCAGTGATATCAAACTAACAATGCAAGAACCTGTCCAATCCCCTTCGCTCAACACAGCTTTCATCACTCTGAGGTCGTCTCGTCGTATCGACATTGAACGGGGGGACACACTGGAGCAGATCTTTGGCATATGCAGTCGCCGCCATGACTGCATAGGCGTCCCACTCCTTGTTCACATGTGTATCTGCATAGTTACTGATGCCATAAATAGCCATGCATGGTAGCGCATTCATCAACCCAGCTGCTTCCTTTTCAAAACATAGAACACCATTCTTTGCCACAAGTTCATCTCGAAATTTGGCGCTGTCTATGTAAGTATTGCCCGAGGCGACCAGACCATGGTGGATATAGGGATCGCTGTTTCCTCCGGTCCTTGGTCTTCTCTGGACTAGTTTTGCCGGATTGTTTCCGCAAGTCTGGGCACAGCTGAGGTCATGGTTGGTCGGGTGGACGACTTGCGGAAGGTAAAGACGATCAGAACTGTTCTTAGGACGTTCGTACCCGCTTTTTCGGAGCTTCGGATGCGTAAGCAAAACTGCGTCGATTTGTTGTTGAAGCTGATGCCCATTCTTTTTGTGGTGTGTTTGAAGGGTGCTCGCAGCCTGCAGAAGAATCTCAGGAGGTGGATTCAAAACTCTTGTGTTCAAAAAGGGCTGATTCTGAAGCGCCTTGCCAAAGTCCCAATGAAAGACGCCCGTGTGACCATGACCTGGAACACTAACGACAACATCTCCAAGACGTATATCGTTCCTTGCGGTGGGTGCACCGCCGGCGGTGCCAACAAACAAGGCAACCTGGACGTTCTCAAAGCTACGGCGCAAACAAACTCCAGTTCTAGCAGCGTTTACTGCGTCGTTTTTTCCTGGGGGTAGAACCGTAATGACAACGTTGTGGTTGCCCATGCGACCTAGGACGTAGGTGTTGATGTCCACTTTGGAGAGTGGGCTGTGACGGGGATGAGTTTTGTCAAGGAAGCCTTGTACGGCGATAAATCCAGCCTCGGTTGCGCAGATCCAGCCAATGGTATAGTTCAAAGGGTTGGACATTGTGGATGGTGTAGGTATTATTGATTATTTGAGCGAATGATGATGGTGATGATTCAAGTGGAGAAGAATGCAAAGATTTCTCAAATGAAGGATGTCTATCAATTGGGTAAGAGGGAATTAATCGAGAAGCTTGGATATTTAGAAACTGAGTATTTTCATCCAACTTGTGCAACTTTGATCATGCCTCTTTATATCATGTAGATTCGATACCCTTAAGCGCCGGATACCTCGATGCTTGCGGAGTGACCCACGATAATGGCTAAGCGCCCAGGAAGCGCGAGCCCGCATTCCATCGCCAGCGGCTGCACTTGTCCAGGCGACCCGCTGGTGACATAAGAACTCGCTTAATTGGACAAATCCGTCATAAAGTTCATTGTGAGACGTCGCTCGCCTCTTGGTCAATCACCCGGTAGCCCGGATAGTTGGGCCAACCTATCAGAACCTGGGACGGTCGCAAATATGGCCGGGTTGGCATAAGCGCCTCGACGCGTGAGGAAGTGAGATATCGCAGTGTCTGAAGTGGTATAAATAGAGCTGTTGTTGGTTGAGCATTTCGGCTGAAGGTTTCCGAAATTGTAAAAGGTCAAAGCGCGCGGCCCGTCGCAATCATCCCGGGAGTTTCAGGTTATAGTGCAAGTGGCCCGTATTAATTAATCACTGTTGTTTGTTGGTTGTATGCCACTAGATGAAGGACCGGGTATAGGAGGATCTCAAGGTCGCAGTCTTTTCTTTTTCCTTTCCGACCCCCCTTCGACAATGTCCTTCATCTTCTCAATCATCCGCGACCTATTGAAGGAGCTAATTTTAGTCGCTGTACAGTTCTGTAAGTTGTGTTATTCATGAAGGATTAGTCAGCAGAGCTTTATGCGATACCGATACAGGGTAACCTGCTGCATTCCTAACGACAAGCCATCGGCCAAGAATTTGGACAGCAATTTAATTAAATATAAATAACCTGGTCGTTTTCCATGTGATCACGATGGTGGGTCAATGGCAGGGCTGTGTTGTCATGTGCATGTGCTGAAACTTGGAGTGGCCTTTTTGTTGGTTGATGTTGAACCAACATGCATGGAGGCCACAACCAACAGATGTAACCTATTCATAGCAAAGTAAAATGAGACATTTACATGGAAGCACTCCCCATCGTGATTTCCCCTCAAGTTTGACTCTACCCAGACAACAAGAGAAAAGACAATTGATCATCTGTTTTCTTGACAACATGTCGCAGCCACCGACAAACGTTTTCCAGAATTTATCACTGGAAGACTTGTTCCCAAAAGGCCCCTTCCCCCATAGGAAGATCGCGCCATTAAAAAAATCAAGATATAACAGGTCAAGTACCGCCTCTCAATCCGGTGTCGGTCCTCAAACTGCTTCTACCAGCACGAGCCAGATTAAAGCTTCTACCTGCTCTGCGCCCGGACCTGCCCTGAACCGAACAGCAACCCCAGAACCTCAATTGCAATCACAGTTCTCATTTGTCACTACCCCTCCTGCACAAAACACTCGACCAACAATTGAGAATCATACCGCAGCACCTCTGTTTTCATTGCTATCTCCGTCTACTCCTGACAATAGTTCTCGGCCACCTTCCATCTTTTCTTCTACGCCAAACTCGGACTTTGCAGCATCGCCGACACCTGAACCTCCCGCTCTTGCAACTCCATACGATGCAGCAGCAGAGGCAGCACTGCCCCATCCTCTGTTCTCCGCAACCTTTCAAAATGCAGTCAAAGAAGGTCCCAAGATAGCCCAAGATGCTACGAGGGCCATTGAGAAAATGCAGATTGGCGTCAAGGATGCAGAGATCAGCAAGTTTCTGGCTGACGCAAAAGCTTTGCAACGTTTCCAGGGTACAGATACGCGTACAATCGCCGTTCTTGGAGATTCGGGAGAAGGTACGATACTTCAGTAGTGTGCTTTATTTCGTACATTAATCTGTCTCTAGGTAAAAGCAGTCTCATTAACTCGCTTCTTCACTTTCCTGGTGTCGCTCAAACCGTAAGTTGCGTTCAAACACGTCTGAAAGTCTCACTAACCGTTGATTGAACATGCAGAGCGATATCGGATCTGCTTGTACCTCCGTCGTCACCGAGTATCGTCAAACGAGACACCGAGACACTGCCCCCATCACCATCGAAGTGGAGTATCTCTCCACTTCTGAAATCCGCGATCTTATAAAAGAGCTTCTCTGGAGTTACAGACAGCTATTTCTTCCAATTGTTGAGTCTGAAGAGACCTCTGAACAAGACTACCACCGCTTCATGCGGGAGTCCGAGCAAGCGTGGTCTGCTCTTTCTGCTGCATTCAAGCATAAAAGACAGTTTAATCAGAGCTTCGCAAAAGATATGTCTGATGGCGCTCTGGAAAGAATTGCGGAGCAGTTGATCCAATGGGCTAGTGAGATTGAGTGGCCGACGGGTGGTGGAGATGGGTTTTGGACGTCTACGGCACAAAACGCGGAAGAATGTGTTGAAAAGACAAAGCTTTTTATGCAAGACAGGTTCTGGCCATTCACCAAGATTATCCGGTAGGATACCTCACTTTCTGCGAGTCGTTTCTAGTCTGTTGACTATTTAGGGTGTATCTCGATTCACCGGTTCTCAAGACTGGTGTTGTCCTAGCAGATCTGCCTGGTAAGTCTGCCCGAACCCACTACTACACAGCCTGTCACTGACACATGACTCCCTACAGGTCTTCAAGACACCAACTTGGCCAGAGTCAGAGCAACTCAAGATTACCTCATCAAATGCGACACGATCATGATTGTGGCCAAGATCTCTCGTGCCATTACCGATCAGTCACTTAAGTCTTCCTTATTCTATGTGCTATCTCGTCATATGCCTATGGAATGGGAGCAATCCGGGACGCAGAGACTGAATGTTGCGGTTGTTTGCACAAAGTCTGAGGTAAGTCGCAATGCATGTATCAAAAAGTGCTCATTTCTGATACAGCGATCTAGGAAATTAATCTACAAAATGCGAGAGCTGAGTTCTGTGGTCCGAACAAGCCCATCTCCGTCCAGACCATGACACAACTCGATAATGAGATCCATACCGCAAAGGCGTCTGGGGACAGAATCAAGAAGAAGACTGCAAAGAAACAGTAAGTTTTGCCTTGACCGTTTTGTTTCAGTCCAATCTAATACTCCATTAGGCAAGAGCTTCTACTTGTACAAGCCCGAAATGAACATGTCCGACGCAATCTCCAAAATGTTTACTCTTCCGAAATGCATGGCCAAGCCTTGGATGTGTTCTGTGTATCTAACAAGTGGTACGAGAAGTACTGTCCGAAGGGGAACGTCAAGCTTGTGGAGGCTAGCGGGGTACCGGATGTCCGTCGCTTCTGTCACACTGTCACTGCAGATGCTCAGTTGAATGAAGCGAAGCATTTCTTGAAGTCCAGACTATCCGCGATGCTCAACACTCTGAATCTATGGGCGGATAGTTCGCTTCAGAAGCAGGAAAGGGAACAACTCGATGACTCTATACGTACAAAGGTCAAGGAACTGATGGATGAGGTAAGTTCGAGCTACTGTCTTGTAGTTGGAATGCTAATATATGGCAGGCACCTAAGCTGGTTGACACCTTCGAGGTCGACTTCAGTACGTGTTTCCGAGAACAGATTATGATTTTCTTTGGTATGGGACAGCCTTAAGAAGAAGAGGTTCAAAGGCTAATTGACTTGATTCAAGGCCGTCGAGACCAGTATTGGGATCAAGCTGCAAGCAAAGAAGGCCATCGGTGGACAAGTGTCAGTTCCCAAGTTCTCGAAATTGACAGAAAACGCTAACCTTTTTTCAACAGTGGCACTGGAGTAAGACCCCCACTTTCCCTCCGACACGCAATCCTAACGACTTCAAAGGTCAGTACAATGCATGGTGTTTGAATAATGGCGACCATCAAACCCTAAAGCGTGGACACGAGAATTGGAATTCAAAGATCATCTGGAAGATGAGAATGGAACTCGAAGGTCAGTGGGACCTGGTAGAAGAAGAAGCATCCGACGTTTTCACCCAGCTTCTCGAAGCGATGAAGACACGTCTCGACGCGCTTAAGTCTAGCTTCCGCGGTAAGTTCAGATTGCGAGTTCTGTTGGTTGTGTTGCTAACGGTGATAGACTCACTTGCACAACGACTTGCGGATCCCATCGTTCAGAGTGTTGCTGTGCAGGTTGAAAACCTTGAGTACCAGATGAGCAGAGAGCAGAGGAAATTCCAGGGCGAAGTGAGGTACGATCTGCTCTTTTCCCACTGCTTTATCCAGATCGCTAATAATCTAGCAGATCGATACGAAGATATGCTTCGGAAACGAATTACAACTCTTACATTCTACAAGATATGATTCCCGTCTACCGGTCTGCCGCTACCCAAGACGGTACATACCCACCCTCCCCAAGTCAGAACTAAACAGCTAACCACAAACCTGGTAGGAGGCGGTAAAGCCGCTCGTCAAAGGTCAATCGTTCAAGGACATATCGACCAAGGAGTAATTTTCCCGAAATTGGGGATCGCAATGTCCGAAAGCATGAACAAATTGATCCAAATGACTTCGCAAAGATTGAAAAGTGAGCTTGGTGGTATCCTTGCTACTATAAATGCAGATCTGGATATTATGTTCCACAGATCACAGGCGACTCGTGATGAAGCAAAAGACAGAAAGATTAGGGATTTTGCGACTGAGATCAAGGTCTTGAGGAATAGGCATGAACGTTTGCTGCAGACCGTGGGAGTCATCTAGCATGTAGATATTTGGTGCTATGTAAGTTGCGTAGGTATAGTTGGTAATTTGAGGCATGCATTCCTCGCAGCTGTTGATCCTGAGGCTGTTGAAAGTCTGGGCGAAGGATGTTGAACTACTCCTCTCAACTGAACAAGAGGTAGGGCGTAAGGCTCGGCCTCTAATTATCCCTTCCGTTCTGAGACTAAATAATTGGTAAAACGGCCTCCCTCCAGCCTTTCATTTCATCATAGGTACTATTATCATTTCCTTAAGTAAGCGATAGAGTTAAATGGAAATAGAGATTTGATGTTTTGCAACGGCTGTACCTACCCGGAAGAATAAGAAAGATCTAAAATTAAGAGCTTGTTTTATACCTGAGCTACCCCTGAAAAGAACGAGGATCTATAGCGACTATTGAATGTGCTAGCTACATCTGTCCAAGTAGCTCATCATAAAGTCAATAGTTCCAGCTCGCTTGCCTCAGCTCAGAAGCTCATGCGATGATAAAAAGAATAACTCGCACTTTTGTGCCCTTCAATTTATTTCCACGTTTCACTCACTCGTTTCTACTTCCTGTCGCTCTTTATAAGCCTGTTCACGATGCGTGTCACTACCTTTGGTTCACTAATCATGGGCGCGAGCCTCTGCGCCGCTCGCGTAAGTGCTCTATAACGCCCCCTAACGCCACAAGTGAGAGCTTACAGTGTTAGGCTTGCGCCCCTCATCCTCAGCCGACGACAACGCTCACCAGCGAGATTGGCACTACAACTGCTAAAGGCGCCGCCACAACGACTACTTCTCAAAAGACCGAGTCCACCATCGAGTCGTCTGTTACCATCGATACTTCTACAGCCGATACTGCCACTACAGAGCTGGAGACGACTACTTCTGGCTCAACCTCCCAAGAGACCCCGAGTGTCACGGATTCTGAGACCAGTGCTGAATCTTCTGCCACCACGATCGATATCAGCTCTTTTACTACCATCGTCGCGAGTACGACGGCTGTTACTTCCGAAGAGACCGAGACTTCTACAGCAGTAGACGAAACCACAACCACAACAGTCGACGCTACTACGACTACAGCTGGGCCTCCCGTCTTCACCAATCTCGTCGAGAATGGTGGTTTCGAAGACGCTACCAGCGATCCTTGGGTCGTAGCAGGCACCACCCCAGAAGTCTACAATGGCCCGTTCCTCTGCGCCGAGGGTAGACAGTGTCTGTAAGTATTACCATATGTTTAGAACATTGATTGATTCGTGCTAATATCCCATAGGCGATTGCCTGGAAACTTGAACAACTTTGCCAAGGTCTGCCAGCGCGTCGAAATCGAGGCAGGCTTCGAGTACACTTTCAAAGCGCAGATTCTCCAGTATTGTATCAAATCATCTGGCTCAAACACAGTTGCCTGCGAGAACAACGTCAATACCGCTCAACTATCCATTGATGGTGTTTATGATTCCGGAGAACGAGGTATTGTCGGGTATCATTTCCAAAATGCCTTTACCTACACCTTCTCGTATACCGGCCCAAGCATTGACTCTACTGATCTTTGCATCACTGTCACTCAGAACCAAGGCCTCAGTCCCTCGTTTTATCTCGATGGTGTTTCTTTAGTGCGTGGGCGAGCTGTGCCTATTCCTCACCCTACGGACTGAGGGGCTTAGAATGTCATGTAAACATTGACCAGGTTGGACAAGTTTATGTCTCTTGGATGTATAAAGGTATGTGGTGGCCTGTTGGAGGCTGGTCAAGATACCAACTATCTCGGCCGAGTCAGCTCCCGCACAACATATCACGCCTCGCTTAATGCTAGTTCCCTATATTTCCGTCTATGCTTTACACTTCTATGTATTATAGGTCTAGTCATCACAATTCCAGTAAATAACTTTAATAAAAGATGCATATGTTCTAAATACATCAACTCTGGAGTAAATCGAGGCATACCCTTTCTTGTTCTACACTGATAGTAGGGTCATCATAGATAAAACCGCAGTTATCCGATCCGATACTTTGCATCGCGTCACATAGTCGATCTTAACCGTGCAATTATCCTCATCCTCGACGTCTCCGCAATTCTTCTACTGGCCACTATCTTTATGAGTCTTCTGCTACCAAGCCCACATGTCATAACCCCTCGTCTCTTGGTTGGTATTAATCTCACATACATAAAAGACACAGCTGAAAGATTAAACCAGGTGACTGAATCAAAGCATAAGCTATTGAACTGGAATCACTAAGTTGGCCTTGATGCTTTCAGCTTGGACGCCTTTTTCGCCAATGGTATCTTCACCTACTTCGTATTTATTGGACGTGGCTGGCTGAATGGTTGGTGTCGACATTATCGCCTGCAGCACTCCGCAATTGATTACAGCTAACTTCATCGCCCCGGGAATCGCCTTCCCTAAAAAGGATGTCCCTTTCCAGTTAATCCCGCTACTGCATGGTTCAATAATCAAGCTGTCTAGACTCGGGGTTCTAGATCCGTTGAGGCGTACCCAACAAAAGAACACCTTTGAGACATATTGGCGGGGTAAATCACACATGTGGCTGGCGGCGCGATACTAGCGAAACCATGACGAGAAACTATTCAAAGTAGCGAATGCGGCTGATGATACCGATCGGATAATGGGAAAATGCACATGAAAACCGAAAAGGAAGGAGAATGACACATATAACGACCGTCAGAACCCACGGCCCTTCAGTATATAAGATGCTACATGATCCCCACGTTTTATCGAAATTATGTACCAACAACAGCTTATCTCTCAGTTCATCAGTTCTTAATATCATCACTTTCTAACTTTATTCATATTCTCCCATCTTCATTCTCAACCTTCATCATGCCTAACTACACCATCACAATCAAGAATAACTCTTCGCAGTCGCAGAACTTTATGCTCTTCCAAGATCTACCCAAGCCTGCCAATATCCCGAGAGATAACGTCTTCGCCAACGTTTATCAGCGATCTGAGAGGGTCCCGGCCACCAGTAAAGCCATGTTCACCATCTCTAGTGATCTTTTTGCCCTATTTGGCTCGTCCGACTGGACCGAAGACGGCAGGGTCAGGGTTCAGACTTCTGACTCCAGAATGGTCGCTCTCGGCCCAAACGGATCCAGAGTCTCCCTCAGTGCCGATGATGGTGTGTATCCCAGGTTTGATAAGGGAGATCAATCGACTTCAGCCGCAGGTGCTTTCGTTATTCGTACAGATGATACGTTCTCTGACCAGAACCCTGGTGAGTATAGACTTGTTACAAGAACCAATCCAGTATTCTGACGCGGCTATCTTACAGAGAATATTTACTTTGGTGTCGGTGCCATGAATCCCAAAGGGCGCGATGTCGTTCCTGTGCAGACATACCAGGCGAGGCCTAATGTTATGGCACAGGTCTACTCACAGCCCAAGTACTACATTGCTTTTGGCAACTATGAGCCTGGTTGCATCGTTGACGCAATGACGCTTGGAAGTGTCCTCTCGGTCGACTTCACTGGATCCCCCGGCCATACCGCTACTTTTACATTGGACGATAGAAATGATTATCATGCCGCCGACGACGTGAACGCCAGTGGCATCAGGTGGAGAGTGGGTGAACAATTTTCCTAAGGTCTTGACATGTTTTGGCGCGATAGCCAGCTATACCTTGAACCCGTTCGTGGGACTAGACGATATAAATGGAAGGGTTGGATACCTGACTCACTCCTGCATTTGTGTTTTTCGATCGTGTAGCAATCGAGGACGACTTGGTTCTTAGACTTCCCAAAAGCTCAATTACAGAAGTAAAACCTGGATCTAAGGGAGGAATCCATCACTCTAAGATTGTCTCTATTGGCATAACAATCGGATAATATCTTGTAAGATTTTCATATTCATTATCCCTGTGACCTGCGCGTACACGAGTCAGCGGTGTGGGTTTTATCTTGTAAAGACTGGATCTACTAAAAGTCCGATTCGTTGGTTTTGCTCCACCTGTATTAACTATAACGGACATAAGATGCCCATCTTACTTTTCTCCTGCAATTCTGAAGATATCAGCAAACTAAAAATGGCGTCATCAACAGTGTCTTATCTACCACAGCTACCGCGCGAACTTCAAGATGCCATCTTTGCTCTTCTGAACCCTGACGATATTAAGAACCTCCGCACCACATGCTCTGCATTGGCCGAGGCCCTCCCTTTGCATTTCGACCGTGTCTTTATCTCAGCTAATTCTCTCAACATTCAAGTTTTCAACGCAATCGCCAACCACGAAGTCTTTCGCCATCAAGTGTCTGAAATCGTTTGGGATGATGCGCGTCTGCTCAATGGCTTCGAGCTAGCACAAGAAGAGAGGGTGGAAGAGTGGGAAGTAAACAGGAAAACGCCGAACGGAGTTCCGCTCTGGTTCACAGAGGGTCGAGGGGATTATGGCGACCGTGGTCATTATGTCTATCCCGAAAACCATCTTGGTATTGTGGAGTCATGGGCATATTATAAACCACTGCTGGTCGACCAACAGCAGGTGCTCTTTTCAAACCTTGATCTCGAAGCTTTCAAACTTGGGCTCAGGCAGTTTACTTCCTTGAAACGAGTGACCATTACACCTTCAACTCATGGGACCCATTGGAGGACGCTATACAGAACGCCTATGATTCGTGCATTTCCCCCTGGACTGGACTACCCTTTACCCAAAGCATGGCCCTACTTCGATGATGACACCAAAATCGACGTGCTGCCATGGGTCTCTGATGGCGATGATAGGCCTTACCAGCAGATCTACGGTGACCAATGCACAGCTAATGAATACCGAGCCAAGTGGCGGGGCTTTCAGCTGGTTACCCGAGCCCTGGCCGAGTATGAAGGCCATGGCATCACAGAGCTTGTTATCGGGGGGCACGAGATCCAATCTGGGTTGAATGCTCGACTCTTTGATCAGTGGTCCCCCGAGTATGGTGATCTCGTCACGTTGTTGAAACGCCCGGGTTTTCGACACCTTGAGCTTGACTTGTTTACAGGCCTTCTGCTCGAAGACCACCACTGCTATTCTTACGAGACGGGACTTTTGTATGATGCTTTGGCGCAGGCAAAAGATCTCGAGCATCTGTCCTTGCGCACGACTGCATACATTGTCAACGGGATTCCCGAGTTGCTTACCTTTGAAGACGAAGAGGACTGGGATGTTTGTCCATTGCAAACGATCTTCCCTGTAGACCAGTGGCCACGACTCCAACACTTTGGTATCTCCCATATGCTTGTGGATCAAGATGATTTGATCAGCCTTTTGGCTAATCTGCCACCATCTTTGAGATCTCTTGAGCTCAGCCACTTGGGGTTTAAAACTCCTCATGAATACAACCATTTAGTCCGGGCTATGCGTGACGTGCTTTCCTGGCAGTCACGGCCACTAGGAGAGAGGCCCCAGATACGAATGGCGGTCACGCCTGATGACGAAACAGAGATTGGGTATGGAATGTATGTTGAGGTGAAGGACACGATATATTCATATCTATATGGGAAGGGAGGAAACCCGTTTCCGGAGGGTAGATCCCGGTTATATCGTGACGAAGGTGGAGTTCAGCGGGATTTGTTTAACCCACAGTTCAGGCTCCCTTACACAAATGACTTTTCACCATGGAAACTTGAACAGATGGGTACCGATATATACAATATAGTTTAGTTGCAATCCGGAACAGTCGTCTTCAACAGTCTTGTTCCTCTTGTACCAATCATCCGAAGCAATATGGGATTATTCGAACAGCCGTCCCCTTGTTGCACTTGATAAAGCGTCTTGCAGTCCTCAACGATACTCTTGTGTAGACGTGTGAGGGCGATTCCGGTTTAGCTGACTGTGCGTGTTGCATAAGTTGAGACTAAGGTTTGATTGATGACAACTCCAAGACAAACATAGTACCCAGCCTACAACATCAAGCAATTATCCTTGACTGCTGGGTTCCACTTGTAGAAATCGCCGATAAGTACTATTATCATGTAAGGAGAGATTCAACGTCTTGTGAATACTCTGCACTCATACGAAAGAAGTAATCGATAAAATATTAACTTTATACTATTACTATAAGTCATATTACCTATTTGAATTATATATAGCTAGATGTTGAAAGTTTAATCACTCCGTTTAACGTATACTTAATCTTTCCTCCAAGTACTCTCTTCAATTTTGGTAGATCCTATTAGGACTCAATACGAATAAGTTCCAATTAGGTACATCTTTAATTACAGTCTATTTTCGCCTAAGCTTAGTAGTACTTCTTCAGCAGATAGCTCAATCTATAACAAATCCCGACGCAGCAGTATGTTAGCATTCCTATTGAATAACCCCTTAATCGTTAGTTATTCTAGGGACCAACAAATTGAATACCTTTGCTGCTATAAAACTGTCTTCTTTGAACCCTCGCTGCATTAAACAATTAGTTGATGCGAAATACGAACATCGTAAATTCCGAGGCCATCATTTCTCCGCTTTTATATATCTGCGGCATTATCTCGGCAAGGTAGCTCTAACTTGACAAGTAAAAAACCATATTTGAGAATGGGGTACACATTCAACAAAGCAAATGGTTGTTCAGGATTAGTGCGTACAAGGCCATTGAGTCAGTCTGTTATGTGAAGTCGACGGATTATTACTCGTATGAGGATTGCCCATGCGAGAGCCTTATCTCATCTAGGGGTGCCCGCGGAAGCTTCCGTGATCCTTGTTCGCAGTGCTGTAACTTGCTGGATTAGGAAAGCTGAAATGCAGCAGCAGGGTATTCAACCAACACCAAGTTGCATCACAATCTCCTGTGCAGCGACCCAACCTTCGCAATGCCTCTTTTTGAAGCAACTAATGACGCAAGCTAACGACCAACAGCTGAGAAAACTTCTCAATACGAGACCTATGCATGCTCGCCCTTCTTCTCTCCCCCTTTTGGTTGAATGGTGCTGCAACACACCCATGAGCCAACAACAAAACCTGCACGAACGGGCATCATTCCTCATACGTATTAGTTCCGAAAAATTGGGAAACATGACATTTGTTGATGATGAACTTGTATATAAGAGACGAACTCCTGGTGTTGTTCCCTGTGTCGTGCTTCCAACCTTTCCTGGCAGAGTACGTTATCTAAAATCCAGCTACTCACAAAACAGACTTTCCAATCCCAGATGTCTATGAACAACCTTTCCTCGAACTCATTCCAGACCATGAACAAGAGTACCATGTCTGCTGAAACAGGAGAAAAGTTTGCTGATTACGGTGACCGCCACACTCAGCAGGGAGACAGTGGTTCCACGTCTACTGATTCTTCTGGTTCACAAGACGCAAGTCCATCCGAAAAAAACGGCTAATGCTACCCCTCGAAATTCATCAACTACTAGCGGAGATGAGTCCGCCGATTCTCGAAGGGTTGTTGATGATCCGTTCGATAACGAGAAACGACAAATCCTTTTCAGTGCTATTGATAGGCTTCAGGCTCGCGGCTCCCACAAGTACCTGGCCATTCCACAGGCATGTCTAGGCTGTCATGCCATTTTGATGGGTTACAAGCTGACAATTCCCAGCTCGTTGTTGTAGGGGAACAATCTTCTGGGAAATCATCCCTGCTCAGAACATTGACTGACATTTCATTCCCCGTTATGGCTGGGATCGGTACGCGCTTTCCAATTCGTGTCATTTCGCGCCGTAGCCCTAGTACACAGAGCAGTAGGGAACGATTCCGTATCTCCCTAGAGCGCGCACCACGAGATGTGAACGGCTTGCAACGAGCCGATGCTGCTGCAGACGAGTACCGCCTAGAGGGAGATACCTTGACCATGGACGTATTCGAGGCTGCGCTCAAAGATGTGAGCACCTGCCACTGACTGGGACACATAGTGTGCTGACTCAAATATTCAGCTTTCTGAGAATAAAATTGGCATCAGGAAAGGTCAGGGCATAGGGGCTAAAAACTTCGTCCCAGATATTGTTCGAGTTGAACTTGAAGGACCGAACAGATCTCCTTTCAATATCCTGGATCTCCCCGGTCTCATCTCCTCGGAATATGGTGTCAATGAACCAGAGCCCCTTGGGACACAGGAGTTAGCTAAGGAATACATCTCGCGACCTGAAAACACAATCATGTACGTTGATTAACTCCAATTTACATTGTCCAGTTAGACTCAAAGACTTATCATTAATTAGATGCACAATACCCGCTACGTCTGACCTGGGAAACCAACGGGCCTATCAGATTTGCAAGGAAAATATATCAGACAAGAGGAAACTGGTTGGCGTTTTCACAAAGTGCGACAAAGCGGATCGCGAAGAAGCTGACCGAGCAGTCAGTAGATCCTCAACTCAGGCCGCATGGATACTAACATTCGACAGGTAATTTCAGCAAAAAGCGATCTTGACAACGGAGACTCGATCTTCATGAATGGTATGTTTGTGGTCTGTAACAAGACATCAGAGTCACTAGTCAATGAGGATGAATTCTTCAACCGCAAGCCTTGGTCTCAAATACACAGCGAACGAAGAGGAAGCAAGAAACTCAAAGATCATCTTGGGGAAATTCTTACTTGCGAAATCGAAAAGGCATTTCCAAGGCTCGAGAACGATATAAACGCAAAACTGGAGGAGATACGTGCTAGGCTCAAAGACATGGGCGAACCCCGACTCAATGATAGCCAGCAACAGGAGTATCTCAACCGTTTCGTACGGGAGTACTCCTCCAAGTGCGGAATGGCTCTTAGACGCCCAGGATTACTTGAGTCAGAGACTATGGACCTGAGGCAAGAACTAAATGACCTCAACACCCAGTTTGACAACGTAATGAGATGGGTTGGTGGGTTCTGGAGGTTTGACGATGAGGGCGTGGACCCGCTGACCGTTTGCTTCGAATATGGAGTTTTCATCGACAATAAACAGGAGCAGTCGAAAACAGCGCGGCAAATCTTATATCCGGCCCCTAAGCTGGAAGATTATGCGGAGGCGCTGAAACAGATCCCGGCATTTGAAGCCCATGAGCATGTCAAGCCTTTTGAGAATTTCGCGGATACAGTGACCAGCAAACTTCGCAGGTTCGGCGCATCCCAACCGCCTGGCGTAGTCAACTCGGACATTTATCCTGTCATCTATCGAGCTCAAGTATCCAAGTGGGGCTCTATAGCACAAGAGCACTTGGATAGAGTCAAAGATGCAATGAAGTCAAGCTATGAGGAGATTCTGCGCTTTGTTTGCCCGGAGTCTGGAGGCACCATGACTTTACATCTTGAGCTCAAAAACCGTCTCCATTCAATGTTTTGCGAGACACTGAGCAAGGCCCAACGAGAACTGGATAAGTACTGCGAACAAGAAACCCAAAAGGAGCTCCTTCAAACCAGCAACGATGAGTTCAGGACTAAACTTGAAGCTTGGCGGATGTTAAGATACGCCAGAGCTTTCTACCACGGGATTGGTGGTGAAGAGCCCCAGGATCTTATCTCAGGCCAGACCTTGCATAATATGTGGACTAGCATGGACCTTTCAGACCAGAACAGGATGGTTTACGATATACACGATGTTATCAAAGTATACTACGGGGTAAGGGTCCGACCTAGCCATAATTGAAGACCACATTTGCTGATTCAATACAGATTTTCCTGGAGTCGTTCATTAGCCATGTTACTCAAACCATAGTGGAGGGTTTTGTGATGGACAAAAATGGCCCTTTGAGCAAGATGACGACTGAATATGTTCTCAGCCTTCCAAAACGGGAAGTCAGTGACATGACGAAAGAAGACAAAACGGCAGGTCAGCTGAGAGTGCAACTAAACAGGGATATTAAAGATCTTGAGAGTGATCAGCAAGTCGCAAAAGAGGCAAGGGCTAAAGTGGAGGCATTGAAGCGTGATTGATATTGATTCAATTCGTTATTATCATAACCTCTATACCTTTATTATAGTGTCTTTAAAACTTCCTCAATCAATTTGAGTTTTGAAATTAGCATTCAATTTCATACCCAGCCTTATAGTATAATCAATGACTTAGTTATAGGACATATGTAGATAACAAAAACACTTAGATTCATGTTGTCCAACTGCAAGAATCCTTTCAACAAATCATAAGTCACGAGCGAATGGAACGCTCAAGTCATCCTTGAAAGGCCAAGATGTGGTTGTCTCACTTGTGCCTACCTTGGCGGCAGATGCCCAAAAAGCTTGTCTTGATGCCGCTATCGAAACGGCCGTCTCTCGCTTTGTCCCCTCAGAGTTTAGCGCAAGTCTCGCCAATCCCAACACCCAGACTCTCCCGGTCTCTGTCCCTCAAGTCAAACTTCAAGAGTATTTGGTGAAAAAGGCTGAACGGTCAGGTTTCGCATATACTATCATCTATAGCGGCGGCTGGCTAGATGCAGGCTCGCATCGAAGCTTGCTTATCAGCAGCACCGGCGACACAACCAACATTTACGATAGTAGTGATGTGCCTTTTAGCGTATCAACTCTCTGTACCGTCGCCAATCCTATTGTTTCCACTCTGGATTACGTGGAGGAGACTTGAATCGTTCCGTTCATTTTCACAGTATCGTGACGACCCATGACCGTCTACTTGCGCTGGCCAAGGAAGCGACACCGGAGAAATCCTGGGATAGGGTTGACTATAGACTCGACGACTTGACCGCTAAGTCTGATGAGGGACTGGTAAAGAAGCTTGTATCTACCACCCGATTCCCGTCGTTACTATTTCTAATTTGAGATCTTAAGGCCATCATGGTTACAAACGTGCAATTTTGCAATTTTAAAGGTAGTTGTGCTATACCACAAAAGCTCTGATTGGGTTATATAGTACAATACTGTAGAAGGTTAAAGCATATCCGAGAGGGATTAACCACTTATAAAGTACAGAAACTCCCATTTGCAATCCTCGCGGTTGGTTAATATGCATTTCCACCCCTTTGGTTGACTGCAATTGGCTCGGGCGAACTGTGGCATGTCACAGTGATGTCATGATAAATCCCTCTTGGCAGAAATCCTTTGGATCCTTTGAATGTCACAGCACGAATCGTACAGGTATGTACATTTCTATATAAAGGAACTTTTTGAGGCGCGTCGAATATCGGCTGCGATATCCTGTTCCATCTGAGCACGACTTGTCACATAGACAGCAAATTATCCCACGAGATTATCTTCCAACAACATCAATTTAATGCAACGGAAACGACAGGCTGACCAACAAAGTTTTTTCCAACAGCCGCCCGGGCACGATGAACTGGACTATCAAAAAGACCACCGCCATCGCAGCCATTTCCTCAGTCTCAGACAAGAAATGAAACAGGAGTAAATCGAAAGTCTTTACCATATTCTAGTGTTGTCTTAGACTAGGTACCTCAATAGCTTATAAAACTTACCCTACTGCAGTTAAATTGATATTCTACTGTTTATCTTAGAAGCTATTAACTACATTTTAAATTGCTGGGCGGGGTAACAAGACATACAGGATAATCAAAAGCGGTGAGCTAAAGCATGCCATTTGGCACCAGTTAATTATGACACGACTGGAAACCAGAAGTAAAAAGTGGGGAGCTGAAGAATTGATATCAACAGCAACCCCCTACTACTTCAACCGATTTAAAAATCAGAGCTTGTGGAAGCGACTGAATTCTTTTAAAAGAGCCTACCCTTTTACTTATTGTTAAGTTTGTTTTCGATACAATAGGCTGCAGAGTATCATTCAACCTAAATTACTTTATACACTTCCGATTGAGTAAATAGCATGACTTTTTGCTACGATACCTTGCCAGACAATGGATCCTTCCGCATCTTTATACTTGAGCCTGGAGATACAGATCACAACCTGCAAGGCAGTCTCAAGACTTATTCACGAGACAGGGCACCTCCATATGAAGCACTAAGTTATGTATGGGGATCTCCACATCGGACTAAAAGCATGGAATGTAACGGCAAAAACTTCCCAATTACTGAGAGCCTTGACGCAGCTCTGAGACATATTCGCTCATCGGATAACCCCTGTCCCCTCTGGATTGATCAAATCTGCATTAATCAGAGCGACCTCGATGAACGCCGCCAGCAGGTCACTATCATGAGGGAGATATATGCCGATGCTAAAATGGTTAGTGCTTGGCTTGGTATGGAAGGCGCAGAGCAAGCAAAGTCTGTGGCCCGTATCATCTTCATAATGGCGGATAATAGGCGCGTGATCGTCTATCAGGGCAATCAGGGTTTTCCTAAAGATGACTACTTGGTGAAACGCAATCTTCCGGTTCGAAGTTCACCAGTTTGGGCCGCATTTGACGACATGCTTTATCTGCCATATTTCAAAAGGATTTGGATCATTCAAGAAATCGCAGTCTCATCACGGTTCCAGCTGTTGTGGGGCAACGTAACAATCCCCGGACCGGTATTCCTTGCTGCGCGAGAATGGGCATTTATGCATGGTATGCATATAGTAAACACGAGTAATCGTGACCCTAGTCCATCGTTGGCTCTCGGGATGACCAATGTGACATTTGATCCTCCCGAGGAGAGGCCATCGGACTGGATGGGCCTAATTACCTTGACGAGGGGACGCGAAGCTACCGATGGTCGCGATCGTGTATACGCGTTGATGGGTTTAGTTGACGAGCCAAGTTACAACATCATCCCGGACTATACCAAAACCGAAGCGGAGGTATTTAGGGACTTAGTGCTCCAAGTTATTTCCAAATCAAAGAGCCTTGCGATCTTAAGCCACTGCAGCGTGGAACGACTGGAGACCTCAGAACACCCGTTTTGGGTACCCAGATGGACTCAATCAGAAGGCGAGCTTCCGTATAGGCTACACAACCATGCGTTCAATGCGTCAAAAGGCTTCGATGTATCCCTCAACAAAGCGAATACTAGCCCGGAAGTTCTGGTCTTGTCAGGCTTTCAGGTCGATGTAGTAATGGATGCCGGTGCCACAATGACTACAGAGGTCGCCTTTGCAATTACTGAAGCAATGCAGCTAATTTTAAAGCATCGAAAGGTGTTCGAAGATATAAATGGATTAAACCCTCTCAACCCACTGCTGCTGTCTATGATGGCTTGTCGTGGCAGAAACACAATTGGAGATGGGCCAGGAAAGCTGTTCAACAACATACATCTCGATAGCTTTCTTGCATTTTCTCAGGGCGCCTTCGCAAGATTTCTGCAAGACGGCTATATCGACGACGCCAGAATACTTCTCGGCCTGATGAGCTTCGCCTTTGAAGCCAGTGCCACAGCCAGCCAAGGAGAGCCATTTTATCAATCAGAAGCTTCGCACGAGTGGTTGGCAAATGCTGTTACTAAGCTCTTTGAGGGTTCGCCGGGCTTAATTTCGTCTTGCTTAGAGATGTTTAAATCCATTGGAAAAGATATAGGGAACGGAAGGGATTTTATAGAATGCATTTTCAATGCTGCATTGCATCGAAAGTTTTTTATCACAAAGAAAGGCTTTATTGGAGTAGGCCCTCCTACTATGGAGGTAAGTGACACTGTCGCTATTCTTTTTGGAGGACCTACTCCATATGTTCTAAAGCCTTTGCCGGCTTTGAATGAATATGCTTTTCTAGGCGAGTGTTATCTGCATGGCATGATGGAGGGCGAGGCTATAGAGATGTTTGAAAGAAACGAGATGATAGAAATGTATTTCCATTTGAGATAGAACATTATCTACCTTCCTCGGAGACAAGGATGGACCCAAGGATGGGAATGCCACCGGCGATCCAGAGAACTAATTTGGGAGCGAAGCCAGGTGTGTCTGTGTCTGCTGATAACAGGATTCGAATGTCAGGAAGCGATCTACGGAACAGATCCAGCTTTGCAATAACGCTAAGGATGCCAGGTGTACAGACAATATGTTCTCTTGCCCAAACCCTCGTAAGTCTATACTTGTTTGTATAAGAATCGGACCAATATTGTGACGGTTACTTTATCAACAACATATATTTTAGTATCAGTACTATAACTCTTAGCAGAGGCAAAGTTATTCTTATGCCAACATACCAGGCAAAGCCTTGTCTTGTTTCTTTTACTTTTTGACTTTCAGTAACTATTAGCCTGATCCTATCTTTAACGCAATAACATGTAAAAACATCCATTTTATTAACTTTAATAGAGCCTATAGCTATAAAGCTACTTTCACATTAGATAACAGAAACAATTACATCACCAACGACAAAGTGAACAGAAGCGGCATCCGATGGATAATGGGCTTTACATGCAAGTCGAAATTTAATATACGTACGTCGAGGCCTAGACTTGGGAAAAAAGTAAAGATAGTTCCTAAAGTAAATATTTCCCTCTTATATTCTATTACTGAGGCTGGTTGTTTTGAACTTGCCGATGATTCCGATTGTTCACGCTACCCTACAATTGACATGCTCCGTCTTATTGTGGCATCGGAGGATCTGGCACGGCCTTCGGCCAAAGTCAGCACACGGACCATTGGGGCCGATCCTTTGGCTGGGGTCAATCCGTATCGGTTGGAGAAGCCCTAGTCAAGACAACGGAGATAGATAACTTCGGCTATGAGATGAGCGATCAGATACAGCGGGCCGCTATATTTCCGGCCGTGGATCGCAGTGATATAAATAGGGTGTTTATTATATTGACCATCTGGATAAAGTACTGTCCAGAGTCAAAGATCAGTAATTGCACAGTATCAGAGTATAGAATTTCAATTTATACCAACATCTCAATAAAAACACCTAAAAGAAGAATAATATTTCCAGCCTTACTATCCCTACCAGCAAAAATAAAGACTGACAATTTAGGTGTAACTACCGAAACCTTCCAAATTCGATGCCGACATTCAACCTTTCTTAACGTAACGAATATTGGGCTTCGCTGGTGTTTCCATATTGTGACCCAAAAAGTAATCAACATGATGGGATTGAAGATAGCCCTTGACAGTCAGATCATTGCGGTAGTTGGGGTTATGAGCCAAAGTGTACAAACGAATATCTGATGGCTGATCAGTAGTAAAGATCAGTAACTCATCTTGATCAGCATTCGTCAAGACAACTTCTTCCCTCCAGTCTCCAAGGATATCCCCAATGAGCAGTGGGTACCTTCCGTTCAAGACCCCGCCATATGTACTGGCTGTGAGGAGACGGGGAAGTTTGTCAGACTTTGATGGATTTTCCCAGTCCCATTTCTCAAACTTTCCGTCGTTGAAAAGTTCCAAAAGTTCATCGCCATCCCACCAGACTCCCAGATGAGGCCAAGGAGCTAGTGTCTCATCATCCACCAACTGCTTGTTCTCTCGGGCATTGTAAAGACCACCTGAAAAAGACCAGACTTCCATACCGTCGTGAGTCGGATCGATATCTCCAGCCATGCCCCGTCCGATGTCAAGAACTTCTTTTCCATGATGCTCCCAAATAATTGTACCATCAGTGGCATCGTAGTAGTACTCGTACAAAAGATCTTCTGATCTTTGCTGAACGCCATAGCCTTGGAGACCTTTTCGTTTAGGATCCATCTTGGCAATGTGGTAGCGATCTCCGTGGATAACACCCTTCTCACCGAGGGAGTACTTGACAGTTCCGTCGCCATTGAGACCAAACCCAATCTCAAAGTATTCGTCTTTCCCATCTCCATCGACATCCACGATTCGGCTGTTGTGTCCATCAGGAAAATCTCCATATCTATCTCCACGCGCCCACTTCCAGGCTTCCTTCAAGGTCTTACCATCGAATGTCCAGGCCATGACGAAAAGATTGAACTCTTTGTCTTGACGACGATTTTTGAGATAGCTCACCAAGTGAGGGGTCTTGCCGTCAAGAAAACCGGCACCCACCCTGGAGGCTAATGGGCCATCGGCAATGTAGTCTGTTGGCAATGGGGCAGAGGCACGGAGTGCTCCTGTACGTCCGTCAAGAATGGCCATGTACTGATAGGTCTCATTCTTGCCCTTGTCGAACTTCGTACCATCGCCAAAGGTGACGCCGTTGGCGATACGAATGGCAACTTCAGCATAGCCATCGCTGTCAAAGTCAAACACAGTGACACCGTCCCAATGACCAACATCGATAGTAGAGGGTCCAGGAGAGATATTATTCTGGTTTTCACTCCCTGGTCCTAGGTCCACCTCCCAGAGAAATGTCCCGTTGCTAGTGTATGCTTCAATTGACTGACGTGTATCATGTCGGTCAATGACATAGTCCCATTCTCCATCACCGTCAAGATCACCAACCCAGACGAACTTGATTGTTTTACCTGGACGGAGTGGTACCCGGACAACAGGTTCGACAGCGTTATCAGCTGGTAAATGGAAGGAACCCGATTCTGCTTGTTCTTTTCCATCCACGATGGGTCTGACCGTGTAAGAGTTGGTGACTGTGGTATCTGCCGTCTTGTCGATGAAGTTGGTCCCTTTAGCAAGAACCTTTTCGTTGAGTCGGATTGACTTTTCACCATCGGCACTGCGGTAGACATTGAAGCCGATAATATTAGGATCCAGGCCTAGAAGTCTCCAAGAGACAAGGACATTGTCTTCGCTGGCTCGAACAGCTACGACACCGCGGCCGAGATCTTCAATAGGCCGCTGCGTCAGCGCAAGTTTCGAGAAAGCGATGACCGCTAAAGAAAACAAAGATAAGAATCTCATAGTCAGGCAGGGATGTAATTGCTGAAGAAGCTTGGTTTCTCCACAAACCTATGCTTGAGAGGAGAATTTTAGTAGTTTCAGTCCATATTTTATAGCTACGTTAGAATAGGCTCTGCCAATGGATAATTGTAGGTATTTTGTAAATCGGACTATCCCTTGAATCATTGATCCCCAGACTCCCGCATGTATCTTTCGTGATGAAACACCTAGATGCCGATCATTATCCCTCTCAATCAAACGGAACGTGATGCTCCGTTGAGAGTTAGTAATTCCCGACAGCAGATCCTTGTATATCCTGAGACGAACCATGCTTGGCGGGGAGCGGGACAACTCTATCGGTATAATTTCATTTTCTGTCCCGTGTATGATAGCGCACCCTGGACGAACAGTATCCTCCGAACCCCGAGATATTTGTCCCGGGATGAACTTTATTCTGACAATTGCTCAAGCCTCTATCAAGGCCTTCTCAATTTCCTTAGAGTCATCGTCGGTGGTTAGATTCCACTCTCATTCTCGTTTCCAATTATTAGATCCAAATCTCCTTGTTCAGCCGCCACATATTATCACATCTGTTGACGATCTACATTCCCTACATTTATACTGCAACACTATATCCAAAGTAACCCCGGCTGTAGACGGTTGATATCTGTCACTTCGGAATGCTCGCTGCTTCAGATCGTCATTTTTATCTGTTGGCAGGTCCCTTGTTTACCCTGCACTGAACACATGCTTCTACTGATGTTTTCATTTATGTGGCTGATTGGCATAAGATTTAGAAAACGTCTCTGGCTAACCACCGCCGACTTTATCTAATTACATTTGACCCGTAGTCTATTTCCCAACCCTATACGCCCAAAACACATCCTAAGTCTCGTTTACTTGTCATTGGCTTCAAGTCTCCATCTTGCACCAAACTTCCATTGGATAGCCAAATTCAGCATAGCAAGACCCTGTACCGCAACACAGACAGTAAATGCTAATCCCACACCAATAGAGTTAATCACGGGCATGACAAAACTCGTTCCTCCAGCGGCAAAAAGGCATCTAGCGAGGTTCAGACTGGCACTGGCTGCGGCGCTACGGTCGCTGTACACGTCAACGAGGTATGTCATTACCACAGACTGCGTGGAAACAGCAGTCCAGCCAGTGATAAATGTGGATATGATTGGTACGGCAATGTGAACCTTGTGGGGATATTGAATCGTCCAGCCGAAGACTAGAATCGAAGCACATTGAAGGAGGGAAAATAAAGGGACGAGGCGAAGGCGTGCCGTCTCGAGTGGAAAGTCACTTCCTTTCTGTGTGTTGAGTACTTCAACGTCACCTTCTACGTTGATCTGTGCTGATTGGGCCTCATATCTGTCCTTGACGCGACGATAGTCCTTGTTGAGTATCTTCCCGGTGACCAATGTACCGATCATAGACCCCACACCATTCGCGATGAATGTCAGGCCGATTTCAGTCTCGCTCAAGCCATATTTGTCCTCAAAAAGACTAGACATGGCTGTGATACTCATTTGCCATACGGCGTAGTAGATAGCAAGAAAGACGATAATGGGAGCGGCCTGCTTGCTAATCAGGATACGGAAAGGTCCTGTAACATCAATTTTCTTCTTTGGAATGGGCACTCCAGAGTCATGATTCTGTTTCCACTTTGTGCTGGTGGTCTTTTGGTAGAGTCGTAGTGGATATTTGGCCACAACCTGCGTTGGTGTCCGACTCCCATTGCCAACAATTGATCTCAGCGTCTCAGGTAAGAGCACAATCAAAAGGATCAAGAAGATGCCACTGTAGATGACGAGGAACCAGAAGATTGATCTCCAACCAAGAGACCCAGCCAGAGCACCACCAATGATTGGTCCCACTGCCACTGGTACCAGCAGTCCTGCTTGGAAGATACCCATGAGCCCACCACGATTGTCTCGAGTGGTTATGTCTCCAATAACACCTGAGCCGATAGCGATCGTACTGGCACTTCCAGTGCTCTGGAGACATCTCAAGACGACCATTGTCGCGTAGTTCTTTCCTTCTGCTAAACCGATACATGCTCCCAGGAACACGATAAATGTGAGCGAGTATGCCACACGGCGGCCCTTGACATCTGATATAGGACCCCAAAGACTAGGAGCCAATCCTTGGAAGATGAGGTACGAAGTAACAGTGAGATTGATCAATTCAATGGAGACGTCGAGGTCATGGGCAATGGTTGGCAGGGCAGGAAAATAGATGTTTGATGCAAACCCCGAGACTATACCAATGTCAACAAGGGACAGTTACAGCAAGAAGGGGATGCTAGCTTACATGTCGCGGCAACTGAGACGAGAGTAACAATCAAGGCCGTCTGACGTTTATCAAAGATGCTGTACGGCTCTTCAGGAGTGGATACTAGAGGCTTAGGTACCACTGGCGGCTCGACGGGTTTTTGTGCAGAAGCCAACGTCGGATCTTGGTTGGCATTATTTGCCTGCGGATTTTGGCTTGGCCCAGCGTTCATTGTTTACAATAATGAGTGTAGGAATAACGTAATGTAATGGGATAATTAGAGATATTTCGTTCGAATGAAGTACTGTAGAAAATCGAAGCAAGTTGAGCTCACTTATAACTTTTTGGGGAGACATCCCTTAGCCAATGTGGCGTAGCGTAAAGGACTAGTGGAGTTCGGAGTTGAGCAAGTGCATTCCGTAAGGACGTGTCACTCAACTCCGAGCTCCGGTGACTAAAGACCACCGAAGCTGAGAATTGTTATCTCATAGCTCGTGGAATAATCCAAACATTAATTTACTGTTTTAAGTTATCTTTTCATTTCGTTGCATTGACACAGGATTTATTGTATCACCACTGTTGACCTTTCTGTTCAACCCCGAGATGGCCTCACAATCAAGTGCTCAAGCTTTGAGTTTTGGGAATAACTATGCTGTTCTGAATCTCGACTGGATGGCTCTTCTCATAGGCGCCATTGAGTGTACATGTCAAGGCCAAGCCTTCATCAAGAATTGTTCTCGGTGGAACGACGCTGTGCACGCGCATCAACCCCAGCCAACCACCATTTTCACGAGTCTGTGCTTCTCACGCAGTTCGCAGCCGGAGCTACATCCTGACGACAGTAAACCTTTTACAAAAGTAGTCCGCGACTTTCACGCTTTCGACAAGGGCTCTCCGGGGGTACAAATCGATCCCCGTTTTACTGTTGGTAAGGCAGATATTGTCCTGTCAAAAACGCGATGGTACGCAGGTGCAGGAAACGCGTTGGAACAGATCCTTAGATCACAGAACATCAATACTGTTATCATCGTATGTCTCGAACTTGTCAATAAGCTAGTTTCTTACTAACACAGTCAATTACAGTCTGGATTGGCTTTGTCCGGTGTTGTCATGAGCACTATTTACCACTTGGTGGACCTCGACTACGAGATCTATGTCATCTCGGATAATGTGATGGAAATACCAGTAGCCGACACCGATCGGTACTCTGAGCATCTGCTGAGTAGTCTACTTCAAAAACTGAATGTTCAAGTCATTACCCTTGGTGAGGCACTAAAAGCATTGGAGGAGTCTTAGATTTATCAATGGGTCGGTTCGGTTTCCATTCACGGAGCTAACCCGCTCAAATTAGCCTCAACCCGAGCTAGCTTATCAATTATCTTATCAGCTATTTTATCACCGGGCTTATCGCCGGCTGTCACTAGTGGTGAAATGCACGGGGACCCATGTTCCAGACTGTTAGTGAAATGATCCGATTGGTCTAGGAAAAAGGTGCCATATCGGACAACATATTCTTCCGGCTGTCTATCCATGTGTTGTCATCTTTTAAGTGTCACTATTTCACACTGATTCCGTGTTTGATCCAGGTCATTGAATCCGACCAACACCCCATGCCACCCATCAGATCCTCAAGATACTCAACCTCTCGGCAAAAAGCTTGCCAATCCTGCTCATCCGCGAAAGCGAAATGTGATCGAAGACCAGAAACGTGCGGGCGATGTGCACTTCGTGGCTTAACGTGTAACTACCCTGTAGTGGGAGAGACCAGAAATGGAAACGACGCGAGTTTGTTTGATGAGACACAAATGGACTACACTATCTCAACGCCTGATGTAACTGTCAACACCGTCGATGATTCACTTTTAAAAGAACGGTCACCAAACTCAACTATTCCGTCTATAGAAATCATGGCTGGGAGTACTTCTATGACCTCATTCTCATCTCCGGTACAAACGCCACAAACACGTAACACCAGACAAAATAGTCGCGGGAAAGAACCAGAAGTTCTGGACTTTTTGAATCTCGCGCTTGTATGTCCAATTAACAGTGATGATATCAAAAATCGATGGCTGAACTCATACATGCCCCTACCGGGACAAACCGTCAAGGAATACTCCCCCAACATCATGAGCTTTGTCTATCGCATCCTCAAATCGTACGCGTCTATGATGGTTCGAGGCCGCGGCATACCTCCATTCATCCACTCGATTCAAATCACTACAGAATTGATAACTCCACCTCTCTCAACGTGTTTGAGCTTAGTTCGAATATGTGAACAGTCCCTTCCAGGAAGCGAAAAAGTTGCCGCTGATGTCTTACAACGCGAAATGAACAACCTCTACGATAAACACGCGACATACGACGACGCTAGTCTACTTGCAGCGTTCCAAGCGCATCTGATATACTCAATGGTTCTATTCTTTTATCTGACCCCGAAGGGTCCGACCCCTTTCCTGCGTCAAGCCGTTATCAACCTCCAAGAGATTGCTTGCGTTTGCTCCCGTCGAGGTTTGATGTCTCTGTCCGAGCAACAAGGGATCCGTCCAAATTGGGAAGACTGGATCATAGCAGAAGCCAAACGACGGACACTATTTACCATGTACTTCTTCGACAACGTGCTGTCTTCCCAAGATGGACTTTCTATTTATTTGGGGACTGAGTTGAAAGGCTTACCTGCACCGTCAAGCAAGCCGTTGTGGCAATCAAGTGTCCGACATGAGTGGGAAAAGATATATAATGTTCATTTGGCGGACTGGGCTGACAGTCTGTTTCGAATCGATGAATTGTGGCCTATTCCTGATGAGCTTGATGAGGATGGTGTGATTGAAAGGCGTAAGAGGGTGGACAGGTGGCTAGAAGCAGTGGATGAATACGGATCTATACTCTATGCAGTGACAAGCTGTACTCATGGGGGATAGGATTGGGGCTTTATATAATGTATGCATGGGGCATCCCCAAGAGCCAAGAGGCCTCGTCTTCCTCGCCTCAACTATGTTAGCAACATTGTTCCAACAGTGCAAGTCAAAGCACTAGGAAGAAAATGAACTCATTGGCCCTCGCCAGCATCTGCTTTCCCCAACATGCTCTCCAGTGTAGGATCCCTCCCAATAAACTCATTAACCATAGCCATCGTTTTAGTCGGAGCAGCAAAGTCACACCAAAATCCTTCACTAGTCCTGCACATAATCACGACCCGATCTATCACATAGTTAGCTCTGTATCTCCTCGACATTCGTGCAATCTTACATCTTCCAAGAGCATTTCTTGCTTTGCTCTCACCAACTACTACCATCTCCTTTCTATAACTCGTCCTGTCATAAGACTCAGGTGCCGCTTTCAAAAAGTTAATTCCCTGCCACGCACCACTCC
The DNA here is from genome assembly GCA_004367475.1 of Fusarium camptoceras. NCBI lineage: Eukaryota > Fungi > Ascomycota > Sordariomycetes > Hypocreales > Nectriaceae > Fusarium > Fusarium camptoceras. Next base: position 241,259 of record QGED01000029.1, read on the forward strand.
AATTTGAGGAACTGTAGAGCTTATGGTGAGGTTCGCATATGAGCATGAGCTGTCCAGACTTGGCAACTTCTCGGAGCGTCTTTACTCCAGCTTGGATGTCTTCTTTCTCTAGTGCGTTTTTGACAGCTATCCTGTTCTGTAGCGCGATTTCATGTAGTGGAGTTGAAGGGGTGATTGTAAAATTGGCTGTTGCGTAGTGTACGGCATTATGAACGAATCCTTCGCCTTTTTCGCCCTCGAGTTCTGGGATACGATCTCTCACTTGGCTTGTTAGCGAACAACTTATAATAACGCGAGCTTGTGCCTACAGTTAATTGTTGAGGATAAGGAGACGTTGTATTCACGCTTGAGACTCATTCTCGCAAGCTATTCTGAAATTAGCATATACCTGCTACTCGTGGATAAGAACGTACCTTTGTAAAGATAGCAGTGATGGTGTCTCCATTGCTGATCTCATCCGCTAAAATGTGCTTCCCCTCCAGCGACTTTTTCACTTTATCTCTCAAATTACTAACCACCCGTAGAGGTAGAAAAACAGTATGAGACGTTTCCTTCTTTTCCGTCGCCATGTCGAGAATGATCCTACCTATTACTAAAGCCTGATCCTTCTTACTGCGAACACGCATTCTCCCGATTCTGTCATTATGCCCAACTTTAACGTCAGAGAGTCTCTGGCTCCCCAACACATCATCCTTGAACCCAACCATCTCTGGCGGTGTCTTACCATCAATGATGGCTAACCAAGCCTTGATGATGTTGGCCACTCCGCCCTGGTCAGCAAAGACGTGAGGAACACTTATCGCCAAAACCGCTCCATCGCTAAAGTTTGTCAAATGGATAAACAACAGCGGGGAGTTGGGTGGATCCTCTTTGCGCTCAAAAGGCCAGTCTTGAGGCCGGGCCATTTTGTCGATCCTTTCCACAGTTGGCAGGAACGCAATGTGATCTCCAGGATGTACGATCTTCGCTGTCTCGTAGACTTCACCATACGAATACCCAGCATTGGCTGATGACCATTTGAAAAGTTCGTAGTCTTCTGGGAACACGTTTGGGAGGTGATACTCCAATCCTTGCTTTCCGAATGAAGATAAACGCGCGCCTAGCTTTCGCCAATGATATCTGATCAAATTGTCAAGCCCATCCTTCAGTACATCGTTGTCCAGTGGATGGTCTGTGATAAAGAAGGTTCGTGTCCGGAGGTTTGGGATCGGATTTGGCTGGTCGCTCCACGAAACGGAAATCTTTTCTACTTCCATTGCGAATTATACGTAGATAGAGCCGCGTTTGTCAGAACCTTTGTGAAAATTGAAAAATGTTTATGAGGAAGGAGTAAGCATCTATAAATAACATGAAATGGCCCGTGCTATACCATCGCGCAAAGGACAGAATCCTGATGTCAGCTCTAGTCCATATCAAGTTAATCTTATCATCACATCGCCTGAATATTACTAAGTTAGATAGGCCGTGTAAGTAGACTACTGGACCATTGTTGTTTTTGGTTGATTGGCTGTCACGTTGATACATGCGATGGCGTGAAGAAAATCGTTATCCGATTTCGTTTGCATGTCATACCCACCGTCCAGCTATAACAATTTTAAATGGCCTTTAACATCACCGACAACCCTGAAATAGCATTTCATCTTTATTAAAAATCCTCCTAAAGTATATAAAAAATAAATATCGGCGAGAAAATATCTAACAGGATATACATGAATCATTGAGACAATGAAGATAATAGTAAGAAAGCACTTTGCTGAGCTCTCTATAGCTTAAGATTAAGCTGTAGATTAAATATACTCGGTGCAGATTACCTCGCCATTAAGGTCCACAACTTCTGCAATAGTATAATTGCTAATGAGACCAGCCATCCAGAGGTTATGATTCAGTGTAGTAACGTTTCCCTCATCACCATCGTAGTCCAGAATATCAGCACTAGGATGGTCGAAACCCATCGATGCAAAGTATGAATCGTAAGGAATGTTTCGACCGTTCATCTGTGTCTTATGAGCAGGCCAGTCTGCCTTTTGCCACAACCACCAAGCTCGATCGAGGTATGTGTGATGGAGGAAGAAGAGCGGATCGCTAGGTGAGGCGACGACGTCAAGCATAGTGTCACCAACGCCCCCATGACCAGCAACGTGAGGAGAGTACATGCAGCATTCGAATGCTTCTGTATAGTTGGCCGAGGCATAACAGGCGTCGAGATACTCGCTAGCGGCAAATGCGAAGATACGAGGACCGAGAGAGCGGATCAAACAGTATTCGGCATTGTCACTTATCTGGTTCACATGCCTAGAGTCTTTCGTTAGCCCAGTTTAGCGCGGAAGGAAATAAAGTCTCATGTTCCACTTACATAGTCAAGCTAACAAACAACCCAGCGGCTACACAACCATTTTCGTCTAGCGCAGCGCTTCCGAAACCAGTCTCCTCATTAAAGACGGAGGCTTACTCTGGAGTGCTGTTTGTAACATCCGCAAGCTCATCCCTGTAAGGCTGAGCGTCCGTGTAGCCGCACTCTTCTTGAAGAAGGATTTCATGGGCTCGCATGTATAGGCGAGGCCATGGGAGAAATGCACCGAAGTTATGGATCACGTTACTCTGCATAATGTGACTGACCATGATTCAATTCCATCGTGTCTTTGCACCTTCGATGTTGAGCTTTGGCTTTGACTCCATAAGATAAAGCTCGGCGTCGATGTAGGCGTTTTTTCTCGATGTCGGTCAAAGCAGACCAAGCCTTTCGCTGATCGAGAGATGTGCATGATCCCTCCGTGGGCTTCGCCGTGGTTGCTGCTTTGGCGTGAACGGAAGTTGCTTTGCCATGAGAGGAGGCTTCTTTGACGTCGATAGAAAGGCCATGGACTGATACAGACGCTGTAGCCAGTCTAATGGCAACAGTATGTAGGAGAGAAAGCTACATGATGTAGGCAGGGTAGATTCGTTGCTCGACAATAGGAAAGTAGCGACTGTGGTAGCGGTTATAGCTAATGTGAGGCGATATTTTAACTTGTCATGTTGGCTTGACCCTATCCTTATATGCCCTTCTTTCATCATGACACTCAGACTTTTGAAATGTTCGCGGAAGGTGAGTGAAGGCGGAATGTGGGAGCATGAGTCTAGCTACCAGAGACTTCGTCACGCCAAGATGTCTTGTTGACCGCAGTATTCCACCACAAATCCACAATCGCTTTCCTGATACACCTAATTTTGATTGGAGAACAGAGCCCTTTAACATGGGTGGATTAATCCAGGTTGATCTTTGCTCCCGCTCGTACCGACTAATGACAGGTAGTGGCTTGGCAATAGTGGTCACATTTGAACTCAGACTCTTTTGCCGCCATATGGAGCTTCATGATGCCTACTCATAAGCAAGAGGACAAAAGTAATGCCCAGTAGATCCTGTTCCGGATGCTCTATTTTAGGATGATAGCTTCTGATTACACTATCCTATAACGTTCAACGAGTTTTAAGCTTAAGCTACACACAGACGCGTCTGTTTTTGACCAGGGATAGCCCTGTTTTTCTCTCCCTACCTAATGTATAATAACCTCATTACCAGACCGTTCCATGTCTATGATCGACCGGCAACCAGCGCAGCACAGTATGATAACTTTACCTACAATATCTCTCATTAAAAAAAAGGTTTGGAGAAATGTTTCAGCTTATATTACATGACTCCAGTCAAGAAATATATATTTTGTACGTTGAACTCACTCATAAGACACTAAATACTTAGAGCATATATCTGAAACCTAATGCAACTTGGGCATCTGTCGGTCCATGTTTCCCACAGCCTTTTCCACCCTCTAACTTCTGGTTCTGACGACGTAAGTATAAATAAGTAGTGACCTCAAAAGCGATAGCAAGGATGGTTGCAGCCAGATTGACGATGAACGCAGTCAAATATCGGGGAGAGGAGTAATACAGATAGCTGCACCATATGTTTGGTGTGTTGCAAATGGAATTGATCAAGGCGATTGCTGATGCTCGCTTTGCCGTTGGTTGAGACATGGTTCCTGTGATCCATGATAGTGTAACAATAGCTGAGGCGTAGAAGGATGCGGGAAGCAGCATCATGGCTACATATCGCGCAGCGGTGTTGATTGTGGAAACAGCGATGACATTCGCAATTGCTGTGATACAAAGGGCACCGATGATATGGTAAAAGCGTTCCTGGACGCGATCTGAGTGGAAACCGTTGGCCAGCATGGCAACAACACAGAAGAGAAAAGGTGGAGCTGTTAGGACGTAGGTCATGTTTCTGCCATAGCCCAAGCCGCCAACCACGCTCGGGAAGAAGTTAGCTACAGCGCCGACAATGTAGGTCTATAGAGATACAGTTAGTGAAGTGGTCATAACTAGACAATATAGAGCACTGACGCAGTATAGAATACCGACAAATAACCACGTCTTGGGGTCTTTAACGGCCATCATGAAGCCGCCAAAAGAGGATATCTCGTGGCTATCATCAGTCTGGCCTTGGTCCAGTGCAAAGTTATACTGCACCCACTCGCACTCAAGTGGTGATAGCGGCATGATCCTTTTGTTCGAGTTGGGTAGTATAAAAGCAAAGATGATGCCAAAGCCAGCTGTGGCGACCCCCTCGATAAGGAAGAGCTGCCTTTGTCAGCAAAATATATATATCATTGTTTCTGAGGGACGTACCCATCGCCACCCGGCGATATCATGTTCTCCATCAAGTTTCAAGACAGCAATAGCGAGTAGCGTGCCAAAAGCATTGCCTAGTTGAGAACCGCTGTATAGAATTGCCGTGCGCAGAGCAAACTGCTTTCAATTGTAGAACATCGACAGAAAGTAGAGTGCTCCAGGGAAGAATACGGCTTCAACAACTCCGAGAAAGATGCGGGCTACCAAAAGGCCGGCAAAACTATGTACAGATGCCATGATGGCTGATATGGCACCCCAGATGACCATGCTGCAGCAAATGTAGATGCCAGGCCATTTAATGCGACCGGCAATCATGTTGGACGGGATTTGGAAGAGGACTGCAGGGACCGTATTAGTGTCGAACTTTGAGAAGGAATACTTGGGTATTTACTATAGCTGCAGAACAAAATGCTGACCGCCGTCTGGTATTCGACAGGAGACAGGTTAAGGTCTTGTTCGATATTGGCAAGCTTTGCGCTGGCGATATTCTGTCGATCGAGGTAGTTGAGGATATACATGGTAACGAGGATGGGCATTATAACTAGATCCATCTTGAGCGTCGCTCGACGACCGAGGGCCTTGTATTCGGCGTCTGAAAGCGTGGCCAGCTGGATAGGCATAGGTAAGCCATCTTGGGCCTGAGTGGGCTTGACCGATTCGTGTTGTTCTGACGTTGCTTCTCTTTTATCGTCCATTTTGAAGTACTCAGTCGTAGCAATGGAATTGTTCTAATAAGGTAATACGGTGGGAAATAAGCTGGGATAGGAGCAGTTGATATTGAGTTCCGGCACTTGTTATTCAAGTTTGTGACCCCCACGCATTAGAACGTGGGGGCACAATTACCCCAGATTCCAGTGTTACAGAGTTTCGCTGAAACGCGGGGACGTTAGCTTGATGTTCGTCTTTCCCTTGTCAGTCGGACAGAAAGCCGTAAATATGGCGTGGGGGTTAACCGAAACTGTGGAACCGATGACGACGTTGTGTCTGTCGTGAAGGCGATTTAAACCGCCCAGCAGGCCTGACGCACATTGAAGAAGATAGTCTACCAATGTCTGTTTTCAATCATCACTCTAGGCAATGGCTACCATCCCCGGGGACGAAGTTGCTCAGCATAATACAGCAGAGTCCTGTTGGATTGTGATACACGGTGCTGTGTGGGATGTTACTGGTAAGCCTTCTCTAACCCTTATTTTGACATTATGTTAACCATGGCGACAGACTTCTTAAGCGAGCACCCAGGTGGTAGGGCCCTAATTCTGAAGTCCGCAGGGGAAGACGCGACTGCTTCTTATGATGAGGTCCATGAACCGGATTTGGTGACAAGAATATTATCACCAGAAGCTTGTCTCGGTACTGTAGATGCCACCATACTTCCTCGGGAGGTGTCCAAAACCCAAAATCAGCAAACAACCAAGTACCCCGCGCTAAATACTATCGTCAGAGTTGCCGACTTTGAAACGATCGCCCAGTCCTTCTTGACGCCAGCAGGCTGGGCTTACTATTCTTCTGGAGCCGAGGATGAATACAGTATTGAAGATGCCTTTCAAAGTTTTCGCCAGATCCTGCTTCGTCCCCGTGTGCTTCGTCGGGTTGAGCCTGTCTCTACTGGGACTACTATTCTCGGCTGCTCTGTTTCTCTGCCCATCTACTTCAGTCCAACAGGCATTGGTAGATATGCCCACCGCAACGCCGAGTGCATCATGGCCTCTGTAGCTGGCAAAGAGGGACTGATCTATTGTATGCCCACAAGCTCGTCTTGGGAATCAGTGTGCAGTGCACGCTCATCAGAAAAGCAGCCTTTGTTTTTCCAGCTCTACACAGGCCGCGATAAAGAGCATACTAAATCTGTTCTACGCTCAGTGAAGAAACTTGGGGTTGCTGCTATCTTCCTCACTGTTGATTCGCCCGTTCTTGGCAAACGGGAGCGTGACGACCGTATTCGAGCAGCGGATGGACAGGATACAATTACTGCATCAACAGGAGGCATAGCCAAAGCTACTTCAAAGGGCTTACTTAATCCTCTACTGTCATGGGATGATATAAAGTGGATCAGAGACGCTACAGGACTCCCGCTTGTACTCAAGGGCGTCCAAACAGTGGAAGACGTGGTCCTTGCACAACTCCACGGGCTAGATGGTGTTGTGCTCTCCAACCACGGGGGTCGCTCACAGGATACGGCGCAGTCTCCAATGACTACACTACTAGAGATACGTCGATATGCACCACATTTGCTCTCTCTAAGTATTCGCCACAAGTTCCAGGTATTTATCGACGGCGGCATTCGTCGCGGGACAGATGTCATAAAGGCTCTGGCTTTAGGTGCTACGGCAGTGGGTATTGGACGTCCTGTGCTCTACTCTATGTGCGCAGGGTTCGGGGATAAAGGCTTGCACAGACTGGTTCAGATCCTTCGAGCAGAGGTGGAAACAAATATGGCATTAGTGGGGGCTACAAATGTTGAGGAGCTGATACCGGAAATGGTCAATACCGAGAGGGCAGAGCTCGGTGTGTCACGGCGAGTGAAGTTATAAGTGCAGGGATTAGATATAATGTTGCAGCATCTCAAGAACACGACCCTTTCTTTGATTGCTCACATCGTGATTATATTCGAAGTTTTTAGCCTGTTGTCTAATGGTTGCATCTAGCCGTCACAAACTAGCGTTACTATTTACATGAACATAATATATTTGCGATACAAGCCAAATATAGCTTGTATTCAAATCAATAAGCCACACTTTGTGTACATCTTGCCACAGTGGTCTCATGTAGCACTCAACGATCGGCGCCCCAACTCAAAACTGTACAATCCTGCTTAACGATTCTTTCGTTCCCATCTTCTTGGGACTCTCCAATACCCACAGCCATGATGGAAGGGTCTAGAACAATTCGTCAAACAGCACGTCTGCCGATGCTACCAATAAGACTCACAGCAAGGCGTTGTTTAGTACCTGACCAAGAGCGCGACCTTCCGAAGCTAGCCATCTCATCATAGAGTTCACCGAGGCCTCATTTTCAGAACTGCAGACCGAAATGGATGTGTATGCTGTTATCACTATATGAACTACTCGTACCTGTGCAGTGCTGACTTCAAAACTTTATCAGACTATCATGAGGTTGCTGTGACTAATCTTCTCTAAGTGACAAGACGGGGAGTGTATGGCGCTGAGTTTCGTTTCGCCCATTAGTCACTTTTTTTTTACCGAGGCTATCGACCTTGAGCTGAGTCTTGAGCTTGTCAGAAGGTTGCAAGACGCGTCCTTGGGTGTAAGATAAGCTCATATTTCTCAAAGCGAGGGAACAAGCTTTGAAACCAATCGGCATTTGATCAAGAAAGATTTTGTAAACGTATTTGTTTTTGCTTATCTATTTCGTCTTTGTTCTTACCCTCAAGTTCACCAATCCCAATGTCGCAGGTCGGCCTTTAATGCCCTACCTGGTTAAACTTCATCATCGACATGAACACACGGTGCTTTATTATGTGCACGACGAATTTACTATGCATTGTAAGATAAAGTCTCTCCCGACAGGTCAATCTATGTGTTGACCGCGTTCTGGCGATGGCTCTCGTTTTTCGGGAGACTCCGTTGGCTGGGAAAACACGTTACCTTGGCAGAACTGTAATTTTGGAACATCGGTCTTTTCAAGTCGGGCAAATTGGCAAAGTGCAGCATGTAGGTTGCCATTGGGTTAGAGTACGAGATATTGGATCACATGAAACAAGGATTGACGCAAGTGTGCCCCCGAACATTATTACTTGACTTGTTTATCCCACGCTGGCGCCGATCAAGCCGTTACCCGAGAAGTAGGGCTGTGTTGTTGTTGGGACACCCTCGAGACATAGTAAACTCCTCTGGCTTGCAGCTGCCATCATTACAAATGATAATTAAGCTATTGTTAGTAGATTCGTGACCCCCCAAAATTTAATGTCTTCAACAACTAATAAGGTGTCTCCCAATGGTTGATAGTCGATCGCACTGGGATGAGCTGTGGGGCAACGACGATGTAAATGAGGCTAACGGATAAGATCTGTTTATTCCGGCCTCGAAATACGATCTCGGAAGATAGACTCGGATTCGGTTGGTAGTCCAATTAGGTTCCGTCCAAGGTACCTACTTCAGTACTGGACTCGGGGACTAGTAAACACCGAACTTGGCAACCCCAAACCCCACCAAAATTGCAGAGATCAAGTAACCCCTAGACTGGTATTGGTGATACTGCCGAGATTGTGGGATTAATACAAAATTGTCTCAGTTACAAGTGTGGCTATATTTTTATCCGGTATGTCAAAGGCTTCTTATCATCCAAAAAGGGTAGACTAAAAACTGTATGATAACGCAGCCCGCTATCCCAAATAATCTCCCAATCATTCGTTTCTATTCCTTGTTGCCTACTAATTCTATTGTCCTTTTTATTGTTAGTCACTCTTTTCTTTTTGCCTTCTCAGTCATGAAGTTCAGTCTACTTGCGCTGGTCGTAGGCTCAGCCTGTGTCTCGGCCCAGGTTATTGGGCAACCTTTTGGTTACGCCAAGGACGTGACTGGTGGCGGCAATGCTCCCATAAGCCATCCGGAAACGAACGAAGAACTCATTCACTTACTGACGAGTCCTGATCCCCAAGTCATTGTAATCAACAAACGTTTTGAATTCGTCGGGACAGAAGGAACCAAAACAGTTACAGGCTGTGCACCATATGGAACCGAACCGGGATGCCAGCTAGCACTTGACGGACCGAATTGGTGTGGTAATCATCCTCCTCATCAAGTGACCTATGATGTTGCAGGCACTGAGCCTATCAGAATCGGATCGAACAAAACGCTGGTTGGTCAAGGTACCGAAGCTGTTATCAGTGGCAAAGGTCTCAAGTTCCAAGACGTTGAAAATATTATTGTTCAGAACGTACACATCACAAACTTAAATCCCAATTTGGTCTGGGGGGGCGATGCCCTGACTCTATGGGGATCAGACAACGTATGGCTTGACCACATCAGAGTTAGTTTGGTATCCTTTGTCTCCGAAACTAGTACATCATGTCTAACTGGCTTCTTTAGATTTCTCTTATCGGCCGTCAACATGTTGTGGCAGGCTTTGGTGACAACACTCGTCAAACATGGTCGAACATGTGGTTTGACGGCGAGACAACTTCCTCCGCCACTTGCAACGGGCATCACTATTGGGCATTCCTACTCGTTGGCCAAGGTGACCAAATTACTTTCGCACGTGCGTAATATGTCTTCGACCTGAACAGGGCATGATGAGATGAATATTGACATGACATAGGAAACTACATTAGCAAGATGTCCGGCCGGTCTCCTTCAATAAGTGGTGGGACAATTCTCCACGCAGTAAACTCCGTATGGGATGATAATCCTAGTCACGCCCTCGAAGGTGGTGGTGACTCGCGTGTCCTGTTCGAAGGGTGCTATTTCAATGATATCCAGCTTGTCGCCGGCGACAATATTGGAGGCTCAATGTTTTTCACCACCGCTGAGAACGGTGCTGAAAGCAAAAGTGCACTTGGCCGTATCTGCGAGGCTAACGGGTTTTCCAATTCACAAGTCCCGAGATTCGCCAGCAGCGATTTCTTTAATCAGATAGGTGATGCTGATTTAACCAACATCATGTCGGCTGATGAAGCCTGGGCTATTATACCCAACACAGCTGGAAATTCTCTGTAAGAGCCCCGCTGATATTAAGGCTGCGCTTATCTTACATTCTGACACACCATTATTAGTACTGGTAATCAACCGGGCCAAGAAGCTGAGGTGTCTACATCCACGCTTGGTGGCATTGAACCTACCTCGGCCTCGGGGCAGCTGAGCCTGTCAACTATACCGGCCGTAACCTCTATCCAACACAATGGCGAAAATTCCAACCACACTTTTGCCCCTGTTCTGTCAGCTAACAGTAGTTCCCTCATCACTCTGCTTACCAAGCAATCCCGATGCCGAGCAGGGAAACTTGGTAATATGGAGAAGTAAACGTATACGTTGAGGGGAAATCTATAAAGTCTAGCTGCCCATCCACCCATAAGACTGGATTTCATGGTATCCTTGTGGTAGAGGATTCTTTGTCGCTATTCGTCTTGTCAACTTCACGTTCAGCATCATTAGATATAAATTTTCAAAAAGAAGAGATGAGAAGGGCTGAGCTTAGTCTTTATCTTCATTCATCCAATAATTTCCATTATACAACTATTTGGTTTAATCTAAGCCAACATTTTGTCCTGGAAGCCCCTATTGTGTGTACAATGACTCAATTATGCCCAGCAACTGCAAGTAAACACACTGTGTCTGGTGAAGTGTTCCTATTTCGATGCACTTAGACTAGAGGTTCCCCTAGACCTCTAGGTACATATATGTTATCAGAACACAAGTACAGCTTAATCAAACAAGTCTATCGTCTATGGAAATGAATTTGATGGCGCTTTGTCTCATAGTGCAACATCTTCAGAAAGAAGAGTCAGATGTTTGTCATCACGGAATGCGGCGAAAGGCGGGAAGTAATAATAGGGATAGAAAACTCTCAATAGTGAGGTGGCAAATGCCATCATCCTATGATATTAACAATCCTTAAATACAAACAAATAGATCACATAATGTAAGAACCTACATTCCGACTAGTATCAAAACTCTGTCAAAATAGTACATAGTATCCGTTTGTAGCTGCTATTCCAACCAATCATAAATCGCGGGCGAATGGTTTAGTGGTATAATACTCCCTTAGCATGGGAGTGGTCCAGGGTTCGATTCCCTGTTCGTCCAACTTAGGCAGTTTGAATCTGCTATTATATCCTCTCTTTTTGCTTTCTTTGCATCAGGTCACTGAAACTTAAGACCACTTAGTGTGGTTCGGTAACTGTCTCTCGATACTAGTATTTCCAAATGAGCCAGTGCTTGCAATATTTTTGATACCTCCTCACAGGTGTCCGGTTGCAAAGTTATTAATATTACATTAAACCTGATCAACAGAAATGGTCGTTTTTTGTAATTTGCCAAGCTATACTGACAACGGCGCTTACTGCCTGGATACACTGGTCAGCGATCTCCCGTCGATACACCTCCGTATATTCATGGAGAGGCGTCTTATGTCACAACAAATGTTACGCTAGCCGCCCAATAAGGCTTCATTAAAGTCATAACCAATTCCGCATTTCAATATGACATATCCCAATCTCTGACTTCATAGCTGACTTCCTTGCAGCCCCTACAACCAAGTGTCGAAGCAACGTGAGACATTCCTCATGGTGGTTGTTCAGCTCTACAATCTCGACTGTTCGAAATCAGTTGACGCCAAGCCAAGCTGAACCTCATAGGAACAGTGGCTGGTAAGGCTTCCTGCCCTCTAGGGAAAAGACGAATGCTGTGGAATAAGACGACCTGTTGCTTACTGATCGGTATCTGCCTTGGAGAATTGTCTATATATATCACATCAAGCTTCGAGTCTTCGGAATTCCACAACTGCCTTTACTGTTCTTCATACCTTCAAGTCTCATCCCCTTCAATCATTGCCAACCATCATGTGTCCTACCGACGGATCTGCCAATGGCTCCAGTAATGGTACCTCCGAGACCTTCATCAGCTGCACCATCAAGGCCCTCCCCGAAGCAGAATGGCAACCTTCAGCTGCGACAGCTGTAGCGCAAAACCCAGCAAACGCACCCATGGTGCAGATGCTTCGCCAAAAGGCTACTGGAGGCAGTGTTCTGAATCCCAGCCAACTGGCTGTCCTCACGTCCAAGTACTGGGGCACAGGTGGGGTTCGCCTCACTGTCAGTTTCATGGACGGTCCCGAATCGGCTCTTCGCGCTCGTATCCTGAGCCACATGAACGCCTGGGGTATTTACGCCAATGTCGAGTTCGTCCAGGTCGCTTCGGGTGGTCAGGTCCGCATTATGCGCAAGAAGGATGATGGTCACTGGTCCTATCTTGGAACAGACGTCCTACACATCCCTCAGAATAAGCCTACCATGAATCTCGACTCTTTCACCATGGAAACGCGCGACTCAGAATTCTATCGTGTTATCCGTCATGAGACGGGCCACACTTTGGGGTTCCCGCACGAACACATGACCAGTGGCATCGTCAGCCGCATTGATCGTGAGAAGGCCTTCAAGTATTTCTGGAGGACTCAAAAGTGGGATGAGCAGGAGACCATTGACCAAGTGCTTACTCCACTGGACAATTCAGCCTTGATAGCTACAGAGGTTCCAGACCCAACATCCATCATGTGCTATGACCTTCCGGCCTCTATCATGAAAGATAGCATCGCTGTGCCAGGAGGTAACGACATTAACGAGACTGATGGAAAGTTCGCTGCGTCTCTCTACCCAAAGTTCGCCAGTTGGCAGCTCATCGACAATAATGTCCAAACTGCTTCGATCCTTGTCGATGACGCCGATCTTTACCAGCTTCACAAGTCTGGTTGGATCTGGAAGTACACTGGCACTCCAATGACGGGATGGCAGGCTTTGGATAATAACTCAGCTACAAAGAAGATTACTGCTGCAAATGGCAAGCTCTACCAACTCCATAACGACGGCAAGATCTGGAGATACACTGGCACTCCAATGACTGGCTGGCAAATGATTGATAACAATCCTGCCACAGTCGAGATCATAGCTGGCGGTAGCGATCTCTACCAGATTCATAGCAATGGCCGTATCTGGAAGTATACCGGAACCCCGCTCTCTGGATGGCAAGAGCTAGATAATAATCCTGCGACAAAGAAGGTCATAGCTGCGGGGGGTAATCTGTACCAACTTCACAAGACCGGCTCAATTTGGAGGTATACCGGTGTTCCACTCACAGGATGGCAGAAGGTGGATGAGAATGCTGCCACGGTGAGCATCGTCGCTCGAGGCAATGATCTCTATCAGCTTCATGATTCTGGAAAGATCTGGAAGTACACGGGTACTCCTATCTCCGGGTGGCAGCTACTGGATGACAACTCTGCCACCAAGGAAATTGTCGTCGGAGCAGGTGGACTTTATCAGATTCATAAGACGGGGTCGATCTGGCGTTACGTCGGGCCTGCGATGACGGGCTGGAAACAGCTTGATGGTAACGCCGCCTCAGTCTCCATTGCGGCCGGTACTGTCCTGTATCAGCTTCATAGCTCCGGCCTAATCTGGCGTTACATGGGCTAAGCGTAGAAACAATTGACCTAGTAGACCTCATGAGAACCAATCCTTAGGCCAGTCCCGATTCAAAATGGTATGACTTTGCATCTTTCTCGAATAATATTTGTCTCGGTTGCTAGTGAAGTAGTATTTTTTAAACGTATGCATCTACCTAGTGAAAGTATCCGAGCAATAAACCAAATGCATTCTGCTTTCCATACTGTGTTTAATCATGATATGAACATGACATGTTCAACAGCGTTCTGGAGAAGCTGGGTTGCATTCTGCTAGAACGGCGCTCGGACTAGAGGCCAGGCTCAAGGTTATTTCTTCCAATTGGCTACTCTCCCTGTACCGCATTCCATGGCAATAATTTGTCTCTGTTCTATTGGATAGTCTGAACTAATACTGTTAAGCTAACGCTCAGCTTTCAAGCCACCAAGCTTACTCTAGCGTATTCGGGGTCATTCCCCTCTCTGCTCCGCCTTGTTTCCTTTTTCTTCTCTTTCTTTTCCCAAATCTGTTGATTCCAGTTCTTCCTCTCTAGTTTCTCAGTCCATATGGATATAGCCTCGCAGTATACCATACAGTACCAAACCTCCAAGGGGCTTTCGGGCTGGAGGAAAACTGCATTCTACGTTACGATTCTGACTGTTGTCATAACCTTTCTCCTTTTCCTAATACTTATTGTGTCTATTCATGCCATTGACGGCGGAGGAGCGTCGATTTTTGGTGAAACGATTTTCTATACCGGATCATGTGATCGAACATCCAAAGTCAATCTTGTGTTACATGTTGCTATCAATATCGTCGGAACATGTATCATCGGCTCGTCCAACTTTTTCATGCAAGTCTTGGTTGCGCCCACGAGACGTGACATAGACCGGGCTCACACCCATGGACACTGGATGGAAATCGGTGTTAATTCTATGCGCAACTTCAAATACATTTCAAGATTCAGAACGTTTCTATGGGCACTTATAGCCCTTAGCTCTATACCTTTGCATCTCTTGTTCAACGGCTGCATCCTGGAATCCAAAACTACCAACGATTTCTTGGCTTTGATGGTTTCGGAGTCTTTTCTCAATGGTGCCAGGTTCTCACTGCCCGCAGTGGTGCCAGACCCGCTATGGTACAAAGTGTCGGATTACAACAATACCATCCATAGCATACGGCAATCATTGACCGAACACAAAACCCGCCAATGGGAAAACATAACCTTTGAGGACTGTATGGGCCGTTATAATGACGTGTGGAATGTTATGCTAGACCACCGCCATGTGGTAATGGTTTTGAACAGCCCGAATGACATTCAAAGAGCTGAGTGGAGTCGTCCCAATGACTTCAAATATGATGAGGACGGCGATATTATCAACTCACTATGGTATTTCCAGTCTCACAGCCGTACAGGAGATTCCGCGTCGCCCATTACACAAACAGGTAGCAATAGAATGCCTGGTACCGACATGCAACTCAATCCGGTCACCGGCGATATAACTATGAGCCAAAGCAAGCACAAGACGGCGGTGTTCCACAAGATGACGGTCGACTATTGTTTATCAGAGAAGTCTGCCACTCCCTGTCGACTAAGCATTGCAAATTCTCTGCTGCTCATTGTTTGCATGATGTGTACGGTCAAAAGTCTCATCTTCGCGCTTATATATCCCTGTGTAAGCTTAGCTTTGAGAGAGCCTCTCATGACTATTGGGGACGCCATCGCATCTTTTATCTCCACGCCCGATGCTGAAACAAAAGGAATATGTACTTTCAACATTAAAGACCTGCCTAGAAATGCGGATATACATGGTATCTTTGTGGATCCGCGATCCTGGGTGACCGCAAAAAGCCACTTGGCTGGAACTGTCATTCCCGCAACAGTGTGGATCTTGTCGTACTTATTCATTGGGATCTTCTTTTTACTCAGCGGGTCTCTTCTCAAGCCCACCCTCGAAACTCAATCTCTGTAGGTCGTATTCCAACTTATTACTTCGGCGTGGAACCAATGACGCTAACAATGTTCTTTCCAGTTCTGAGTTCCGCTTTGCTCACCATATAAGACACCCATCATTTGAGGATTTAGTTGAAGGAGAAGAGTTGTCATTGTCTCTGATAGAACTAACGATGATGTCGAATATACCCCAGCTCCTTCTATCCACTTGGTATATCATACATAACGGACTCATAACCCGAATCCTCACAGAGTTCGAATGGAGACGCTACAGTAGTAGCTTCAAGGGCTTACGGGTAACCCGCCCTAGCGGCCAGCAACGTTCAACTTATCGACTGCAAGTACCGTACCGCTGGTCCGTGCCGCTTCTTGTTATTAGTGCTATACTGCATTGGATCTACTCAAATGCTGTTTATCTGGGAAACTATGAGGGCAAGTCTTTCATAGACCCTGAAGACTTATAATCTATTAGCTGAATTGCTAACTGTTCTTCTTAGTATACAGCGATACTAAGCCTTATTTCATAGCCAATACCTATCGTGAGCTGCAGTTCTCTCCTGTTGCTATTTTAGTTGGCCTCGTTATATCAGCCGTGGTGGCGCTGGTCCCCATTATTCTAGCCTTATTTCGCTTGCCAGGCCAAATGGTTCTTGGAGGTAGCAATTCCAGGGTCATATCGGCAGCATGTCACTGCATACCCAATAGATCAACGGATAGAGCGGGCACAGTAGACTTTCAGGCTCTGGGGGTAGCGCCGAGTGATGGAGAACTCCGGAGGATCATGGCAACACGAAAACTGAGGTGGGGAGACATTTCAGTCGTAAGCGAAAATGAACAAGTTGGCCATTTAGCATTTGGGGTAGTAGAGCAAGGTGTGGAAGAACCAGTTGATGATAAACTCTATAAGTGAGCGAATAGGTTCAATGGTCAATGGTTAATATATGCCATATGATCCTTTTGTTAGCCAGTTCTGGGGTTTTACTAACTGTCCACGAGTAAACGATCCATTTGACCGAATGGGACAGTGAGTCTCTGCTATATGCCGCCCCACGCATAGTAATCGGGGACGGCTTTATCCCCTTCTAGCATGCTGAATCAGCTCTTCACCTTAGTAGAAACCCACCATCTCCCGAGCATATAGCCTACAAATCTCGAGGATATTGCTTGAGATCTTAGCCTTTTACCACCCGCAACCTGATCTCGAGATGGGTATGTCTATTACTTGCGGATAAAGGAGTACGGGATGTATGATAGAAACCTACAAGGATATCTCAATTCCTAAGCTTACAATTTATCAATAAAAATACTTATTATCCATTAATAATAACTTTAAAATTGGTGTAATAAAGTTCAATATTATATACAAAATAAAGTAAACTTAGTATTATATTAAGCTTATGATAATAAGCTAAAAGCAGCTTAATAGTAATACTGGTTTTTTATTTACAATTCTTCAAGGTGGGTTATCAAGCCATACAGTTCAAAACAACACAATTAAACAACCAGAGTTGTAATACCACTTTAGTCTCTATTGCTGCTAGTACTATTCTCTATTAGCTTCATAGCCCCAGTCTCATCTAGCGTTACATAGTCGGATCAACAAATAATAAGCCCAGTGCGGGTGTCATCGCCGGTGCCGTTGTTGGCTCACTTGTTGGCCTAGCTATTATCATCGGTTGTATTATCCTGGCTTTTCGTATGGGAAAGAAAGGGCGGAAATGGAATTGGCTTCCTCGCTTAACCATCGCCTGGCCATCGTGTGACACCGGGGAACCCGTTTCAACGATTCATCCTGTCGTTACGAGTACTGATCAACCAGGGCTTATACCTACGATGGAAGATAGGGACCCTAACCTTCCGCCGACTTATATATATGGATCAAATAGAACAGAGTTGGCGACGCAGAGTGGAGTAGTTGAGCCCCCTCTGCGCATTCACGATAGTTATTGAATAAGAGCAATCTTGATAGCGTCCCAAAATACTTCTGTGCCTTTGTTCATACAAGGCCGCTGACAGTGCAGTGTGCAGTTTATGGATCCCGGGGAGATCTCTTTATTGGGTGGAGGAGAAACCCCAGGAGAAACCCCCACTTGTTACGAGATGATCAACCAACAGTGCAGCATGTCAATACCGTATTGTGTGATAAAGGTCGAGGACCGCGCTTTGACCTTCGATGATCTGACAGCTACTCATAATAGTGCTGGCCATTTAGACTTTTCGACGTGGCCTGGTACACACTGTTCTTTCATTCAAACATGACTCGGCAGTTGTAGTGTAAGTAGTGCAGGTATCACGACCAGCAGTAAGGATGGCAATATTTGTATATATATGTATGTATATTACGGACCTTCATTCATCTTCTCATTTCGAATCAAGTAGGCAGTGAAGCGTAGTCCCGTGTCTGTTGCCCCATTACTACATCCTCCCCACAACAGCTACCTTATCACTCATATCATGCGCACATCTGCTGTAGGCCTCCTAGCCCAAGCCGCAGGGTCCCTGCAAATATCAACTTGTGTACGTGCAATATGTCCTCTTGGCACAAGACCCTTTCTGATGCATCTCCCACAGTGCACCAAACTTTCCGAGGTACCACAGTTGAAAAGCAAAGTGTACATGCCCAACACAACGGCATACGAACAGCGATTGGATACCTACTATTCTGCCAACGCTGGACTCTCACCATCGTGCATGGTAATACCCGACAGTCCTGACGATGTGTCCAAGGCTGTCAAAGCTCTTGCAGATAACGAATGCCCATTCGGTATTCGTAGTGGGGCTCACTCAGCATACCGACGAGCGAACAGTGTCGAGGACGGTGTCACCATCGATTTCGGTACGTATGGATACAGGCACCTGCTCCACTAACTAAATCTATAGGCTACATGAACCGCACCGTTTACGATTCCAAGAATAAGATTGCCAGAATTGAGCCCGGGTCTAACTGGGGTCTTGTGTACAAAGCTCTTGATCCACACGGAGTTACAGCTGTCGGAGGTCGCGCGTCTCCTGTTGGCGTCGGTGGTTTTGTCACTGGTGGAGGGGTCAGTGTAATACTTCCCTAGAGAGATACGTGCTGACTCCTGCAGTACTCCTTTCACTCTAACATAAAGGGCTTTGCTTGCGACCAAGTTGTCAATTTCGAGGTCGTTCTGGCTGATGGCCGAATTGTAAATGCCAATAAGGACGAGCATTCTGACCTTTGGACGAGTCTCAAAGGAAGTTCTGGAAACCTAGGGTTGGTTACACGGATAGACCAGCGTAATTTGTCCCCTGATACCTCAAGTCTGAGTTTTAACCATTTCGTCAGGTGTCGTCGACTCGAACGAAATCTGGGCGGGTTTTGTCAATTACGATCTGTCTCGACACAACGCCGTCTTCAAAGAATACATCAACTTTGTAGAAGCCAACAATAATGACCCTGCCTCGCAGCTCATCGTTACTATGCAATGGGATGGAGAGCAGAAGCATTTGCTATCGGTTGTCTCGAATTCCGACGCCGTACAATCTCCGTCTTCCTTCTCGAAACTCTTCGAAATCCCTAGTACCTCCAACACAACAACGAAGGGCAATATCGCCGAAGTCGTACCTCAGTTCACCGGACCTACTCCCCTTGGTCTTTAGTAAGTGACCCATCCAAATTTTGGTATTCGCAACTAACTGGCTCCAGCGCCAATTGGATGACTGGAACGACTACGAATGACATACGTATCATGGCATTCATGCACGACAAGTTCAACGAGTATGTCGACAAGATGGAAACTGCCGCTCCAGACTCCAAATTCAGTGTACTCGTACAGTTTCAGCCGGTTACACAATCTACGGTGAAACACAGCCGCGAAAATGGGGGTAACGTGCTTGGTTTGGAAAGTGTCGTTGCGAAAGGCCCTGCGCTCATGTGGCTCATCGCTGTTACTGTTGATACCGAACAGAACCAGGAGAATATCGATCCGCTTACCCACGCGTTCAAGGCTGATGTTGACGCATATGCTGAAGAGATGGGAATTGGATATCCGTGGGTATATCTCAACTATGCGAGGGGAGGTCAAGATCCATTGTCACATTATGGGTCTGGGAACATCGGTTTCATCAGGGCAGCATCAAAGAAGTATGATCCTGATGGTGTTTTCCAACATCTTCGACGATCTGGTTTTAAAATCCCTGTTTAGAGAACGTACTAGTCCACCGCTATGACAAAGGCGAGAGGTATCCAAATTGACACCGTTTAAACCTCGGCTGTGGGGAGTGCAGGGGATGATAAGTCGTTTGTTAAAAGCCTCGAACTGTCTCATGATATTTTCTTGAAGTTTTGCGTGTTCAGTACTTGCAGCCCTCTCTCCAGATACTTCCATCTACTTTCCAGCGATGGAGGGGCGGGAGAGACACGGCCGGGATCTACGAGATGTTTCACCGTCCCGTGTCACTAACCAATGATTTTCATCTCCCTTGCAGCCATCACCGTCATACTGTAGTACAACCATGCCCTACTTTTGTGCGGAATCCGACGCAATCACCCCCTTATAATATGAGCGGTGAGTTCCTACTGTACATTAATTCCAACAATACCTTACACTACACTAGTTCTCCTTCGGTATTCCATAACCTCAACTTATCACGCACACAATTAGTCCTCGTCATGTCCTGTCCCAGCTTCACCGAATTACAGACTCCAGGACTATGGCTTCCTCGAAGCATCAGCACCATTTTCAAATGGATTAGCCAAAAGGTCCAGCAAACTGCAGCCCAAGACCTACCCATGAACCCAAACGTCCAAGCTTTCTCCGACTTTGTCAGGCTTGATGAGAAATTAAGCTACCTGGCAGAGCAAATGTTCATCGAAGTTCCTCTTGATTACCATAATGGCACAGATCCAATCGGAAACCCTCAGATTCGCGACTTTGCGACATTCGTCAAAGTCTTGAATCGTATCATAGTCACAGGCCCAGAGTTCTTCCAAGTAGACGACTCTGATGCAATGGGTATGATTGGATTTCCTATCAATGCAGTCTTGAATTGGCCTATGGGTACCAAATCAGGACTGACCTTTTGGTACCTCACTGGGGTCAATCGAAAATTCCAACCCATTCTGCAAGACTACGAGGCTTTCCTTGCTTCACCTGCCTCGAGAGCTGTTCTCAAGGCGCCTAATGGTTGGGTGGGCTCCAGAGCTCAGCGCCTACTTGCCAGCAGCGCTACTCTCGATGGGCTGGACCTTGGCTTCACAGATGTCTATCACTGCCCCGACCCTACTGATCCCCTGTACCTTGGATTCGAGTCTTGGGACCAATTCTTTACTAGAGAATTCAAGCCAGACATTCGTCCTGTGATGGAACCAACCAACCCATTCATACTGAACAACTCGTGTGAGTCAGCGCCACTGCAGTATAGGAAGGATGTCAAGACTAGCGACGTCTTCATGCTCAAGGATCAGCCGTATTCCCTTGAGAATATGTTCAACTTTGATCATGCTCGCGTAGAGCACTTCACGGGCGGGTCCGTCTATCAAGCCTTCCTCAGCGCTCTAAGCTACCATCGTTGGAGCTCGCCGGTAAATGGCACGGTGGTAGACATTGTGAATGTTCCTGGGACATATTACAGCCAGAGTCCAGCCCAGGGTTTCCCAAACCCCGATCCCTGCGCAACACTGGACTCACAGCCCTATCTATCGTCTGTGGCCACACGCGGCATCATCTACGTCCAGGCTGAAGGTCCTATTGGTCTTATGGCGCTTGTGTATATCGGGATGGCTGAGGTTTCGAGTTGTGAGTTTACGGTTGCTCAAGGTCAGACACTTTCGAAGGGAGATCAACTTGGCATGTTCCATTTCGGTGGAAGCAGTTACTGCATGGTCTTTAGACCTGGCGTCGAGTTGGTTTTCAGTCAGCCTCTGGGTCAACCAGAGGAGGATGGCAAATGGGATTGGAGTACGAAGGGTAATCTTGCTCTCAACAGCGCGCTCGCTGCTGTAGAATTCAAATCATAACACCGACTCATAGTATAGATTTACAATAGGGAGACTTAAGCCAATCAACTCTAAATGCTAGATGAAACTTTGCTATCTTGCCAATCATAATTTTGTCTTGCATATCTGTAAACCATAGTATTCGCAATGCAAAATCTACGGTACATACTGACTGTATTCTCAATCTAGCACAAAGTCCTACTACTTTCTCACGGATGTGTCGGAGCCTAGTTCATGAACCGGAGGCGCCTCTCGTGCTTCAGGCCCTGCGACTTCATATGCAGGAGCCGGAGAGGCGATGGGCGGAGGTGGTGGATGTTGACTCAAGCCCATCTGCGAAGCTGGCCCGACCAGAGAGACTAATCCGCTAACCATTGCCGTATGGGGGTTTGGCTGGACTGGAGAAAATCCCATGCTGGGGTCGTAAATGGGCGAAAGAGCTGCTTGTTGATGAGGCGGACCTGACTGTGGTTTTTGAGTCATTTGACAAGGTTCCTGAACCGGGTTTGGTTGGTAGGATATTGTCGTGTCAACTGTGGGCCTAGGCCTGGGATGCCGCAAGGCAAAAATGGTCCCAATGGCAATGAGGCCTAGAACAGCTAACCCTCCAACGACACCCCCGACAATGGCCCCCACAGGAACAGGTTTGGACGGGGCAACAGGCACTTCAGATGAGGTTGTCGTGTCAGAATTGTCGGTCGTCTTCGTCGGGCCATCAATGACCGTTGGTTTAGACAACGTTTCAGGTATCGAGGCCGTAGGTCCGTCCTCATTACTAAGGGTTGTGGTAATGAAGTTTGGACTGTCGTCGCCTTTAAAGGTATGCTCTACTCTCTGAATTGATCTGACTGGTGTAGAAGCACAACGATAATCGACAACACCGTTTGGATAGAGGTAAGTACGGCAGTAGGGTTCATCAGAGTCGGTACTGCGGAAAAGCGATAGATTAGCAATCATTGAGGAAATGAGGCACTACTTGGAGAGACAAGCATACCATAGTAAGTTCCAGGTGTCACTCTGACAAACATCATCGCATAGCGTCGGATCAGCGACCGTCTTGGACTCGACGCACTGCAAGTAGTGGTCCGTTTCACATGCGATTACATTCAGACGACTCGGTTCCCAGGAACAACGAGCTCCGTTCCCGCAAGTAATTGGAATACCAACGCTTCCTGAAAGGTAGCCGCAGGTCTTGTCGGGAGCCATGGTCAAGACCAGCGACAAAGCCGAAGTCGCTGACACTTGGCGTTCCTTCATTCCGTGCCCCTCAAGAAGCCTCACGTCTTCAAGAAGTCCATGGGGGCTGCTGTGGCTCGCGGGAGGATGTAGCCATAATCCCGTTTGGCTATGTTTTCTGGCTCTACAGCACCAACATTTTGAAGTAGTAATCCAACCAGCCCAATGGGTTTGAAAGTATTTGCGCAGTGCATGGCTGAAGGTCAATTTGAGGGTTTGCACACGATGAGATGAGCTGGGGCTCGAGGAATCAAGTAGAAAACTCCTTGGGACATTGTAGTACCTGGGATGACCGCGGCAGCCTTGCTGAAAAGCCGTGTACGTACTCGCCAAGGCTCTTATACGAGGTAGAAAAGCAATATCATTGAACGTGGCTTGCAGGAGCTGAAATTCCCACCAAAATGACCAGCTCAGCTTCAGCCGATCTGTACGATTTCTGGGTCCAGACTTAAGCCATCTCCGTTGAATTACGGACGAGAGCACAGCAATCGCCTGATGATATCTCCGCTTATAGATGGAACAGTCAATCCTCCCTTACAAATGCTCAGTCTAAGGATTTCAGCATCTCATAATCATTCACTAAACAGTATATCGGCCTCTGTAGAGAGTTAGGTCGTTCTTACTAGGTAATGAGATACAGCTGATGGTCAGATTCGTGGCAGGTTCCACCATCCCTCAGTAACCACCCTCCCAGGGGCACTCTCAGGCTATGCTCTAAACATTTGACTTGTCCATATTGCGGCATACACTCGGGAACCTGATATAGTAATAGTTGCTCCAATAATTGATCACCCAGATTTTAGCGAAGCTAAGAGGTACGAAGCAGCCAAAAGGGCACATCTAGTTAGTAAATTATGTTAGTCTGTTATCTTGCGCTTGTTAGGCCATTCGGAATACTTACTTCCTGTTTTGATACATGGCCTTCAATGTAGCTCTTGAACGCATAACCATTGAGTCAAGCACTATACGGTTGTATTCCTTCCACTCTTTCTGAAGGTTAGGACTCGGATCACTGGGGGCTCTGGCCGCGTAATCGTTATCGAAGTCACCCATATGTTCGTAAATCGCCTCATAAGTTCCGCAGTACTTTTGCCAGATCTCTTTGTTGTTAAGGAAGTTGAAGATAATCCCTGCCACCCATGTTAGCACACATAAGCATACTGTGGCCGCGAGGTGTGCAAGGGAAGCGTGAGAAACGGTAGTAACAGAAACGTTGGGCTAAAAGGTGTTACGATACCTATATCCTTGACGCTCGCAAGCTGCTCGTCTTGACTCATGTTGTTCTTGTAATCCTCCATGACGGTTGGTTGACCGCCCGAAAATAGCTACAAGTCAACGTTAGACTGATCTTAATATGAAGTAGCACTGACATCTAAAGGAGCCCTGCTCTGAAGATGGAAACAGTAACATCAGTAACTCACACTTCCTTTCTTCCCATTCGGCCTGGCCAGGAAAATCGCTAGACGATCAATATGCTCTTCGCTCCCTAATTCAGAAGTGATCAACTCGGCAAACGACACTTCTTTATCAGGACCCTTGAATTGCTTGATTTTCCAAGGCGAATTGGTTGGTTTGGTATTGACATATTTTTTCGTCCAGTCACACGAGAACTTTTTTGCTGGATTACTGGGCATAGGTGATTGATTTTTGATATGGCCTGCCACCAGCCACTGAGTAAAGAAGGCACCGATAACTTGGGCCTCAAAAACGTGCTCAGCTATCATGGGTCAGCGATATTGCAACTGCAGCAGAGCCCTCCCTGGTGACTCACTTTGATAGTCGCGTCGAACCTGCGTCCTTCGTCCCGTGGCAACATCCTCAACCCACTCCTTATCGGCAATATTCAGGCCTGAGACAACCCAGGACTGACAAAGGTCAGATGAGTTCCCCCAATAACGGGAGATTCGTTTCCATCTATCGTTCTGGATACCGTCCCATGCAAAGGCATTGTTTTTGGGAAATGACGGATACTTGTATGGAGAGTTGAGTCTTATATCTTGCTCGCAGATCTTGACTACCTTTGGAGACATGGTAGCCGTGCCGTCTTTGCGAGGAACCAGCTGGTGTGGTGAACGGGCCTCAGTATTGTTGTCTTGATCTCGGACCTGGTCTTGGTCATCTCTGGCACCAAGACTCCCCAGGCCGCTCAGATATCCCTTGACCGACATCCGCCAATCCAGGGCATCTTGAGGAAAGTCGCAGATCTCGCATTCTGGGATGTCCTGAAAGCCCCATTTAAGTTGGATGCTCTTGCACCCGCAGCATTGCCTGTCTTGTTCATCCGGTGTCCGACATCCATAGCAGTTGATGCAGCTGATCGCGGGGAGGCCAACACCTAAGTCCATACCAATTCCCAAGAGATCCTTACTCATCTCTTGTCTCGGCGAAAGCCCCCAGCCAGGCATCTTGCCGGAGTCTTGGGAAGCCACAGTTGCCAATGTCTCATTTGAGTCTGAATCATCGGATTCTGCAATCCGCTCGCGCTGAGGCTGAGATGACTCCGCGTTTTTGAAGCACATTGCGGCAGGTTTTTGCTATAGAGCTATGAGTAAAGCCTGGTGGTCGAGGTACTAACTTACCAAACTTTGAGCCAGTTCTCCTATTGTTTGTCTATAGCTCCACCCGATGGAATCACTGTTTGAAAAAGTCTTGATCAACAGGGGAAGGAGCATCATGTAGGTCGATTACTTACGCATCCGTACTTAATTGGTCGACTTTGGTACTGTGGGTTGTTCTCAGCAACAAATTGACATACAGATGCGCAGAAACTACTTACTAAAGTTCATATGCAACGCAAGACTCGTCGGGATTATCCTTACTCGGATAGAATGTGAAGGTCGAAAAAGTCTTGTATGCAACAGAGAGCTTGAATAATATTAGGACGGGGCGAAAGGCCTCATAACAGCGTGGACCAGACTTACATTTGGCAAACTAAGATCAAACCTGTACCGATCGCCGAATATATGGAATTCGATACCGAGGCCAAAGCGGATGGTGGTGCCGATAGTTATAGCGCCGCCATTACTGGAAGTGCCGTAAAGCACGTTGTCCTTACCCAATTCAATCTTGTCTTTCTCGCGCTTGTGACCCAACGGGTTTGGATCACCATGTTTTTCGACAGGGAAGTTGGCCTGGAACTTGCCAAAATCGGACACCACGCGGGCATTGAGACGTCCGTTGAAAGACACAGCAGGTTGGTTCGTGGATCGATCGGTGCCATTGAAAGTACCGAGTTCGTAGACGATTGAGTAGTATGGCTGGAAGGTAATAGAGCCACCAGTGTGGCCTGCTTCTATTTCGTGACCGCCTATTTTGATATTCTTCGCCGAAACCAGGTACGGATTGGCGCCTCCATCTTTTGTGATGTCAACTGTGCCGATGCCGCCGATGCCGTAAGTCAGATCAGATTGGCCTCTGACCTGTAGATATCCGTGAGACTGATCGGCCTTCCAGGTGTCACCATCCATAGTCCCCTACGGTTCAAATGTCAGCTACCTTGTTTCATCAAGGCAGATAAATGGTTCATACAACGAAGGAAAACCCATAATAGAAAGAGGCGTCAATGTGACCATTGACAAAGGCCCCGAAGCCTTCGCTAAAGGTTTCGCCATTGATCTCGCAGCCATCGACAGTTTGCCAGAATAAGGGTTTATCTATATCCTTCTTGATTCTATCCGCTGACTTTGGATCAAATGTCAAGTCGTCTTGGTTATTGAAAACGTCGTTCCATTGAGGATCAGATGGAGCGAAAAACCGCTCGCTCAAGTCTTTAAGGTGACGAGCCTGGATGCCCGGGGAATCGACCAGCCGGTCCCAATATCCGTTAGTGTTAGAATAGTCCATGCGGATACTGGTATTATTAGAGTCTCGGCGCACAAGCTTGAAATTGAAGTCAAAGGCGAAGTCGAAAACCTGTGGGGTGCGGCCATGTCTGGAGAACCTCTCGGGAATAGTCTGATCTATTCATTGTTGAGTTAAAGTGACGTGTAATGTGAGAGGAATAATTACTTTTAGAGGCTGTTAAGGAAATAGCTCTAGCAAGCTGATTGGGTGCACACTGGATATGCTGTTAGCCAAAGTACAACACAGATCTTCCAATTCAACTTACACTGTCGGGCATCTCAACAATAGTTCCCTTGACTCCTCGTTCCATAATCTGATAACACCCTTCCACGTCTTGGTCAATACAAGTAACGCGAGCAGTGCGAGTCTGATCAAGGGGCAAGTCTGTGACATCCTCAGGACAGTCAAGGAACACAAAGGGTTCGGGCTCCCCCTCCCTCTTGCGGAGACTGCTCACAACGTGCGAGTCGCCCGCGACAAGAAGAAAGCCAAAGGCGGATGAGCTTGGATCTGTACTGTGCGAGTTGCCGAATGTCACTAGACCATACTTTGGTTTACTCCCAGACACGGGAAGGGTATGCTTGGGGAAGATCCTATCCAAGTCGACCAAATCAAACTTGCTGTCTATAGCATCAAGCATTGATGGGTCTGACACAGCTCGTAGGGCACTGAGGTTGCCGTCATCCAGATCGATGGCCCATATCATCAACCCAGAAAGACCTAGTTTGCTGGCGTAGTCTATCTTGGCTTTGATTGTGGCCGGATCATCATAACTTCCGTAATGTCAGCAATGGAAATCTACCTCTATATATAATACTCACGATATCCAGCTGTTGTCGTTATAGACAAGATATCTGGAGGCTGCCTCTTTGTCAAGGTATGAAGTGGCGCCGGTGCGTTGTAAGATGTCCTGGATCTCTTAACGTAGGGCTTCATTAGTCCCTATCTTTTGAGTCCCAGGTGGTCCCTGACGTACCTCTATATGAGAGAATGCCTGGTGTTGCTGTGCAAGGCCCTGCTGCACCAGGGCCAGTGAAGAGGCAACCTGGCTTCCAGCACGAGCTGGAAGCAAGAGTAAACGAACGTCCGTAGAAACCCAATCCAAGCACGATCCTTGACGGATCAATATCAACTCGCCATAACTGCATCAAGTTAATGGCACTATCAAAAGGAGACTGTTTGGAATGAGGCACATACCAGATCAAGAGCAAGGTCGATCTCAGTCAGGTTGGTGTGGGATAGAACGTGTTTTCCAATAGGGTTATCGCCGTCCCAAACACCGTGCAAATCGTATGACATGAGGTTGATCCAGTCAACATACTCTGACATTTCCTTAATGTCAAAGTGACGAAGGTACCAATATGAGGTTGGAGCAGTAAACGTCATAATATAACTGTGACCGCTTGCCGCGATAGCCTCGCGTAGCTCTTTCATAAGTAAGGTGTAGTTCTTGCCGTCTTTGTCTGAGCCACCACGGTCTTTGGCCCCAGGATACTCCCAGTCTGGGTTTCGTTAGCTACATTTCAAGAGTATTAATGGATACGTAAGAAGAGGTAGGGTAGCGAGGGCATTAAAAGAGAAGCTTACCGAAGTCTATTTGTTAGAGTTAGCAAAGGTTTGCAGGTAGCCGTCTCACAGTCTTGACTTACCGACTCCGTCATAACCGTACTCCGACATGAAGCCCAATAGATTCCGGATGAACGTTGCACGGTTTGCCTGGCTTGAAACCAAGGTAGGAAAAACGCTCTGCCATGGACCAGGGTCGTTGAAGGTCCAACCTCCCAACGCAATCATAATCTTAAGCCCCGGATTACGAGCCTTGAGCTCGCCAACGTTCCTATACACTTCTGACGTCAAGCCGTCCATGTTAGCGATGCGAAAGGACGAATCGATATAGCCAAAGGACACAATCAGGTGAGTGAGATAGTTGACAGGGATCTCGCCTATCGACATAGCCCCGCATGCACGCTGGGGACTCCATGCTTCCCAATAACCCACGACACGCTTTCTGGGGTTTGAAGCTGATGGCTTGGGCTTGGGTTGCTCGCAGTTTGATTGGCAGGAGCCGCCACAGAACTCAGAGGTAGTACCGCAGAAGCCAAACTCGGAGCAACACACATTGAGAGGGCATCCTTGCCCGGAGACAGGAGCAAACTTGCCGCACTCTGCTTTGGCATCACAATTGGACTGGCAGCCTTTATCGCAGTATGTAGGGCCGTAACCGCACCATCCGCTCTCTCCGCAGCAGGCTTTGTTAGAGCATGGTTTGTTAGGCCCGCAAGAGAAGTCTCCAGAGCCCGAGGCACCAGCAGCTGCGCTCAACTCTCGTGGCACAAAAGATAAGGATCCAGAGAAGGACGAGGCTCTAGAGCTTTCACATAGAGTGTTGGTGAAAAAGAGACAGAGGCATAAAAGTGAGAGTAGAACACGCGGATGGAATGGTAGCCATCCCATACGTTCTGTCATGATGGAAAGTAATTCGTGAAGTTAGAAGTGTGTTTGGTTCGTTCGTGGCAACTTCGCAAGAGATCTAATCATCAAGATAAAGACAGGAATACACACTCTCTTTACAGCACCTACACAGGGATGTCTCTTACCAATATCAGCGCCGATTCAAAAGTTCCAGCCCGTCGGTGGGTTCTGTTACTTCCGGCAAAGACGGCACAAGGAAATGACTTACAAAAACGGGCATTTGATTCATCTTGCGCGATATCTTATTTACGGACTTTTGATAGAATGAGGGTCTCATGGGCCATTTGCCTCGACCGTAATTCCTAGACATGGCTAACACTCGACTTTTCAGCCTTGTAGATCAGGATCTGAGTGGCGATCCCGTTTGAAAAAGGGGAAACGGCGGGAATCCTTCCCTATTTAGCAGCATTATTCGAAACAGAGTTGCATTGTCGTATAGACAAGTGACCTGCGTTTCAGGTTGATGCAACATTCAATACGAAGCATCGTCACCTGCTGAACATGGACATTAACAGTCCATAGGTGGACTATTGTCTGAGATCAATAACGTGCCAGTCCATTTCTGGTCTCATATTTCGAGAGTTGTGGGAACTGTCAGCTTACCCCCCTGTTTTGACGGATACCGGTAATACTGGGGCGTGACCCTCAAATGGGATGGTAATAAAATATCGCACAAGACGTTGGAACCTTCATGGTGAGCTCTTATTGGCCGTTTAATTGCACTCCCGTTTGCGGTTCTGCAGGGTAGCATTTTATAATAACTTATAACCCAACTTGACAAGTTCCAACGTCAATCGGAAGATCAACTTAACATGTAAGTTTATTTGCACAAAGAATGCAGATAGACGATATACTTGCCTTCTGTCCCAGCTCAACCCTTATTCCTGCTTTGCATCTTTCATCTTCCGTTTTCTCCCTTGGGCTTGTCAGACTCCTGTTGAAATGAGGAGCACTATCCTTAGCCTGACGCTCCTCCTGGGCATGTTACAAGGCCTAGTCTTGTCTGCTACCGAATGCAAGTACTATACAATCCAGGACAAAGACACTTGCCGGAGTATTGCCAAGTCATCCAATGCCACCTATGCTCAACTCCTGTCATGGAACCCAGGTCTCGATATCACTTGTGGGTAAGTTTAGCTGAGATTTACCTGGCGTCCAGCTGCTAATGACGTATCAAGGAACTTGGGAAGCCAAGTCAATGGAACTATTTGCATCAGTAATCCTCTTGGAGACTATGCTCTTCCCAGCGTATCTAAGCCTGCATCTACCGTCATCACCACAGAAGCGTAAGTTGAAACCAATATTTGGCAATATTAATTGGTTAACAATCTTGCAGCCCTGTTCCCTCGCCAACTGGCATCGGGACCAATCCACGCTGTGGTGAATGGTATTTTGTAGCTTTAGGGGATGACTGCTCTACAGTTGCCAATAACCACAGCATCACCCGAAAAGACCTGTAAGGATAATATTCTGACGCTCTCAACAAGGTACTAATTGCTTAGACTGTTTTTGAATCCACAACTATTCGAAAACTGCACGAATTTACTTGCTCAAGTTTATTACTGCGTCCAGCCCGTTGGAGATATCTCTACATATCCCGGATACGGTGGTTCGAAAACTAGGCCGCCCATCAATCCAATCCCGGCAACATCTCTACCAGCTGAGGATTACTTCTTGAGAAACGCTACTTCTAATACCACAGTTATTCCTATTGCTAACGGTACTCGTCTTGACTGCTATATGTAGGCAAATATCCTTGATCCTTTTACCTATGTCAATGCTGATTTTCATCAAGGTACACTTACTTTTCTAATCTCACTGAGAACCCTGCTGCGGACTGTTGGAACTTGGCATATGTTATGGGCCAGTCTGCAGAAGTAAGACTCCTCAAAAGCCGTTCAACCCGATTTTTTGTGCGTAAGGTCTGACAGATTATAGGATTTTATCCTTTGGAACCCATCTCTAGCAACGAGGAGCAACGTGGTAATAGGCATCGCGTCAGCGACGACAGCAACAAGCAACCCTTATGCTTTTCCATGCACAATCTCGGCCAACACATCTTATTGTGTCATGTTATCCTCTCCCACACCAGGTAAGACGAACATTCAATCTTCCTCTATGAAGAGAAGACCTACTGATGATATATCAAGTACCAAAAAAAGTCCTTGAACCGCCTACTCCCCTTGCAGCTGGAGTAGCCGAAAATTGCACAGGATATCACCAGGTGGCATCATATGACACATGCGAAAACATTATGGCCCGGTTTTCTCTCAACATCAATCAGTTCTTCTTTATGAACCCTACAATCAAGAGTGACTGTACGGGACTGGCACTAGGAACTTGGTATTGCATCTCTACGTGGAACCGCGGTGGCCCTCCACCAGATCCCGAAGAGGCTGATGATGTGGACCAGATGTTCTCGCGCTTGAAGGGTTCTACCACAACGCAAAGTTCCTCTGCAACGCCGACAGGCATCATCACACCATCCCCCGTTCAGACGGGCATGGTATCAGGCTGCAACAAATTCTACAAAGTCAAGGGCGGTGATGGCTGCTGGGCCATTGCTCACGACAACAACATTGATTTGAACGACTTCTACAAGTGGAATCCCGCCGTAAAGACAGATTGTACAGGGCTGCAGCCGGACTTTAATGTCTGTGTCGGTGTTGGCGCTCAGGTTACCCAATCCACAACTCAGGCAACAAAGACGACGACAGGCAATGGCGTTGTGACTCCAACTCCAACGCAAGATGGTATGACCAGTGGCTGTAAAAAGTTCTATATGGTGAAAAAAGGCGATGGCTGTTGGGCTATTGCTCATGATAACAACATTGACCTGAATGATCTCTATAAGTGGAACCCTGCTGTCAAAACAGATTGTACAGGTCTACAGCCGGATTACAATGTCTGCATTGGTATATAGCGTGTAATTGAAGTTCTTTCTCTTGCTTGGCCTTGGTGCCGATAATGACACACTGGTGTCAGCTTATTCTAGATTCTGCAGGTGGTCCTCGACCCCGCCAACCTGCAGTACGCATGGAAATGCATAAATAGAGGCGGTGGCACCCAGGTCTACATCAAAATCAATCCAAACTGACCAAAATGACAAACTCTGCTTCAGAAGTCCCTTCGAAGCTTCTCCAACTCCCCAAAGAGCTTCGCAACATTATATACTCCCATCTCAACAATGGAGACGCAAAGAACCTACGCGCAACATGCTCAGCCATGGGTAGAGATGTACCGCTTCGCCTTACTCGCGTCTTCTTGTCTGCCAACTCTCTAAACATCGACGTCTTTCGTGCCGTTGCGAACCACGAAGAGTTTCGTCACAGCGTCACTGAAATCATTTGGGATGACGCTCGCCTTTCTACCGGGCATGACCTTGAGGGAGACTGGTCGGATTCTCACTACACCTGGCCAGAGCCTGATAACCCTGCGGCCTGTCCCTTATGGTTCCAACGACGCTCCATGGATACTTGGTATAGCGACCCCCGTTTGAGTCTAGGCTGGCAAGAGTCGTGGGATCTCTATTCATCCCTCATTCAAGATCAGGAACAGATCATTGCGTCTAATTTCGATATAGACACCTTCAAATATGGACTGGAGCGCTTTCCCGCACTGAAGCGTGTTACAATTACTCCCTCAACCCATGGAATAGATCATAAGACATTGTTTAAAACACCCATGATTCGGGCATTCCCTGCTGGTTTCGAATATCCGCAACCAAACGCCTGGCCTGCTGTGACACGCCATGGCCCCATAGACGCGCTTCCATGGATCGGCGGAGACGGTCCTTCTGGCCCGTATGAGCAAACGTACGGCGTCAGGTCGAGTGCTGAGGCATACAGAAATAGATGGAGGGGATATCGGGCAGTTACTCGTGCTTTGGCTGAGAACGAACAGCATCATATTACAGAACTTGTTGTCGGTGGTAGCGAGGTAGGGTGTGGTATGAACTGCCACGTATTCGATCAGCCTTGTGCTGAATACAATCACCTCGTCACCCTGCTTCAGCGGCCTGGCTTTAGTCATCTGAGCTTGGATCTTTTTACTGGCCTCCTCGAGCACGAATACTGGATTTCTTATAAATCCGGATTGCTCCACAATGCCCTGGCGAACGCAAAGGATCTCAAATATATAGATCTTCGTACAACTACTGACATAGCAGATGGAGGGCCAGGCCAACTTCAGCCAGCTGACCTGGAAGAATTAGACCTGTCCTTGTCGACCATCTTTCCTATCGATCAGTGGTCGCAACTTGAACATTTTGGGTTGTCTGGGTTTATACTTGACATGAACGATCTGATTGGAGTTTTAGCAGCGCTGCCAGCTTCATTGCGCTCTGTTGAGCTTAGCCACCTGGCTTTCAAAGGAATGGAAGATGTCTACGAGAACTTTCTAGTCAAAATGCGGGACACCCTGGATTGGAGCTCCCGACCGGAACAAGAACGGCCAAAAGTGCACATTGTCGCTTCCGCAAACCCATTATATCAAGAAGACCAATTTGTCGAAGTTGACGATGCTGTCTATTCGTTTTTGTATAAAGGTGGGGGAAATCCGTTTGAAGGAAATGGAAGTATAATTTACGAAGGGTGCGGGGGTATCAGACGGGATATCTTTGACCATGAGTTTATGGAACCATATTAAGGGAGAGTTTTTTAGGAGATGGTACTGATAATAGTGAACTAATAAAGCTTGAGTTCCTTATTCAAAGCCGGGGCTTCCGTTTCTAACTAGACCACCCAGAGGTATAAGCTTCTTTCAGCTACACTTATTAAGGTTCGCATGACACATTCTAGTTAGATGCTTGTGCAATTCCATTAGCCTTCATGCCACAGAGTCAACTTCTCGAGATGCTACTGCGTACCGATAGTCCAGGTGACCGAAGCATTGTCACCGCCACCTCCAGAGCGGGAGATAGTGTAGCCGTTGGGAGCACTCTGATTGTAGGAGTTGGAGCCACTGAAGGGGTTGTCAAAGTAAAAGGTAAAGGCACCAGCGTCGCTACCGTAGGTCACAGAGCCTTCGTCACCACTCATGATCCCAGCCGACTCAGCCTGGAGAGTTCCCTGGTTGTTGGGACCAATGCTTGAAGGGGGTTGTAGCTTGTAAGACCATTCTCCATGATCAAGACTGCTGTTCTGGATGTTAAGCTCCAGAGATGTGTTGTTGATGATGGTGGCGAAGGTTGATCGTGCGGGAGACATGATGGAGAACAAGGCCTTTTAAAGAGCAGATGATTGTGTGGTAAATATTGGTTGATGGGGAAGGAGGAAGACGAGCGATTGTCGACATTTTAAAATATATATTCTCTCCTCACTGATCCCTCTAACTGGTCGTGGCGTATTCGTGACTGGAACTGACGGACTTTCTCGACCTATAGCAGCTGAGTCGAGTTGTGGTCGAGACCTATCACGCAAACTCTCGTGATCACAAGTCTGGTATATCAACCTGTAGAATGCCAATGCTCTATCTACCCTTCAGCCAGCCACAAAGCCGCGCCGAAATAAAAAGAGTAATACTATCTGTTGTGATATACGCTTTGGGATTTCAGCTGGTCTTCTCAGACTCGTGGCGCTTAGTCCATACCGCTGGCGTAAACTGTAACGTTTTCAATTGGGAGGCTGTTGTGAGACAAATTCTTCTCAATCTGAGACAGGTGAGGCCTGGAACCTTCTCGCGCCATATTCGATAGAATATGGAACTATTGGGAGACTAGGCTTGTTTATATAGGCGAGTTTGTTCTGGGCCCTGGCGACGTAGTCTTAGTGGCAAAGTTGTCAATTGAAGCTACACTCTATGGCGTGCTCCACAGCGGCAATCATGCCGAGACGTCTAAATACCCAGGGTCTTGTCAGCGTTGTAAATTTACTTGTATCCATACTCTCTTCAATTATTAGAGATACTGTCAAAGGCAATAAGAACCTTGGAATAGCTGTTACCCAAGACGGGTTAAAAGATGGAACTTTATCTAAATCAATTTGAAATCTTCAGGGTCCTGGAGCAAATAGTGCGTGCAGCTAAGTCGGCAGAGGCCCATTCCGTTATCCTAGGGCGTTGAGTACTAGGGCTTGCTGCTCAAGTCAGTTATTGCGACAACTTCTCTCGAAATGAAACAAGCGATGCTTCTCAGCCCGTCTCAGTTCTACACCGATTAATGGCTTACGGACATCTGTCAGCTCGCAATCAATCTCATGCCATACGAAACGGTGGCAGAGGCCTGCTTACCGCATTGTAACATTCCTGGACGCAAGGCGCGCTCAACATACCTCTCCTCGCAGAGACTTGGATAGAACTCAAGTTGAAATTCACCTCCCAGAACATTCTTAAACCTCCAAGGATGTACCAGAATGTGAATAGGCCATTAGGCATGATGCGGCCATGTTCGGAAAAACATGCTAGCGGGAGTCTATTCAGTGCTTCAAGGGTCAATATTCCTATCCCTTCTAAGAATGGCTCTATTTAGATATAACTCTCTTCACATGCTCCTCTATCTCCTTCGGCAGCACGAGACAATACTCCCTAGCGTAGCCATAGCAGAACTGCACCAGCCCGGGACATGCATGCTGACAGCCAACATACGACCTGCCCTTATATTCCAGACCTTCTAGCTCATAGAAGTAGGCCTCGTTGATTTCAAAGAATTGGTGTACTACGGCTTCCGTAGGCTTCTGGTTATTTTTAAAGAAGACTGATGCAACACATATCTTGAGCACTGCCGCGCCACCCTTTGTCTGTACGACCTTGCTCACTACAAGCTCTGGCTTCTTATCTTCTTTCACCAAACTAGGCTCTTGAATCACACCCTTGGCTGGCTCACATGCAGGAGGCCCATCACCCTTGGACGGTAGAGCCCCGATGAGTTGAAGGTCGTACACCTCCAATAGCTCAGCAAAACGTTCCATGATAATGACGACAGGAAGACGCTGGCTTCGTATCGCTTCAGTCACATCCTCGCGGTGCAGCCTCATTTGCTCCTTAGCCTCCTCCTTCTCCAAAGAAGCCATAGCTTTCTCGGAGTAGAACTTTTGTTGCAGATAGGCGATGAGCACAGCAACAGAGCGCGAGCGACCCGATTTACAGTGAATGAGGATATTTCTTCCCTCCATAGTATGCTTTTCTATGAAAGCATTAGTCTCATCGAAGCAACTGATCAAATCTGAGTTGGCGTTATCCTCAAGCGGGATGATCAGTGGGTACTTGACGACGCTGTTGTTTGTGAAGAACCGTTGCAGTCCAGACATGGTGTCGTTCTTGTCCCATGCTAGAGAGTCCTTGGGATGGATTGAAATAACCGCCCGTATATCATTCTCTTCAAGGATCGTCTCATTGAGCGCATGGTTCATGCCCCCGATGAAGATATTCCCGGGTCCCGTTGAATCTGGGTGAACGATACACGTCATTTCTGTCACGTCGTTCCGGGTCCATTCCCTGATCTCGTGCCAGAACTGATGGTGTAGAAAGGCGAGCTTGTCATTGGAGATAAGATTGTCGAGCGCTTTATACGATGTCGGCTCGTAAGAGGGGTTATTGGTAAACAACTCGCTCCACTCCGTTGATGGGGCGTTACCGTGCATTGTGGTTGGCAATGAATACCAGAGGGGAAGGCAAGCAAGACTGAAATGGGGCATGAAATAAGGTATGTACAAAGAGAAGCAAGTACGCCAAGAGCTTGGAAGCTTGGGTTTAAGGCTTGCAGTCTGGGTAAATTTGAGTCTTAGTCAGAGACCTAAATGTATTACCATGAAAGTGAGAGCGGGCCAACATGCTACATGCTGATTGGCTTGGAAGTTATATAGCCACGTGGAGTTTTTCTAGCACTTAAACCAGACATTTAGTATTACAGTATCTCCTTTTATGCTCTGATTTTTATATAATATTTAGTAGGCTTAAAAAAGACCTTTACATCAGTAGCTATAACAGTATATATTCAGTACAAATTCATACTGAGACTTGCTCACTTGATGTCATCTTATGCATATCATCTAAACATCGACCTCCTCGTCCAAAGCATTCAACACAAATATCGAAATCTCCACCGTTACAGATTCCACAATGATATGACGTCTCGTAAGATATGAACAAACAACATATATCACAGAGCATCCTTCCATTACCCTCATCTTTGAGCTTTTTGTGAACCTGCTGAACTTCTGTTCCTGTTATTAAACCCAAGATCTCAAAGTGCCCTCGCTGCATCGCCCACCATTCGACAGTCCGTCCCAGATCATCACAGGAAGATGTGTCGACAAGTTTTGTTGTCAGTAATGCTCTGACGATCTCGGTATGACCTCGTCGCGTGGCTATAGATAGAGGTGTCGAGCCCCAGCGGTCGGCAGCGTTTATCATGGCCTTGGTCTTTGGGAGTCGGGATAGTATCAAGCCGACTACATCCAGATGCCCGCTCATGCACGCGTAGTGCATGGGCATGCGGTGACAACTATCGACACACGTCAAACTGAAATGATCGCTCCTGGAGAGAAACTCTACCATAGATGCGTGCCCATATTCTGCAGCGTAAGAAAGTGGGATTCGGCCAGTCGAATCCTTGGCCGTTGCATCTGCGCCAGCGTTAAGGAGTACCTCGATTACTTGCAATCTCCCCATCTCAGCAGCAATATGGAGAGGTGTAAACGGCTTTTTGATGATAGATTTAGTTGCTTGGAAGAGTGTTTCGACGGCTTCGAGATGATTGTTTTGTATGGCAACTCGAAGTGCTGCACAGCCATCTTTTCCTCCATCAGCATCATTTCGTAACATAAGCTCAACTATATCGCGCCGACCATGGAGCGCAGCTTTATAGAGCGGGTTTTCAAGATCTGTGGAACCCGCAGCGATGTTGGCGCCCCTCCTCAAGAGGGCTTCGGCAGTAGCGTAGTGTCCTTGAGAGAACGCCAGGTACAGTGGTGTATGTCCCGTTCGCCCATAGCACAAACCGTCAACATCAGCTCCTCTATCAAGAATGAAATCTGCTAACTCAATGTGTCCTCTGGAAGCAGCAATACCGAGTAACGACATTCCGTCAGCCGTGGCTTCTATCTCCGCTCCTTGGTCGAGAAGCACCTGAACGACGCTGATGTGATTATGAAAAGCAGCTAAGCCAACTGCCGTGTAATCTTCGACTGAATCAAGGTAGCTGGCGCCTCCTTCCAGAAGAAGCTTCACTAACTCACAATGACCGTCTTTCGCGGCGTACAAGAGCGGCGTATATCCGTCCCTCGCCTTAGCACAGAGATCAGCCCCTCGGTCAAGTATTTGACGGGCTAAATCGACATTTCCTTGCTCTGCAACGATATGAAGCGGCGTCTGGCCGAAATCATCAGTCAAGGTAACACTCGCACCTCGAGTAAGAAGAACTTCAGCAATCTCGACATTCCCCCACTCCAAAGCTAGAGAAAGAG
Source organism: Fusarium camptoceras (assembly GCA_004367475.1). Taxonomy (NCBI): domain Eukaryota; kingdom Fungi; phylum Ascomycota; class Sordariomycetes; order Hypocreales; family Nectriaceae; genus Fusarium; species Fusarium camptoceras. Next base: position 279,907 of record QGED01000029.1, read on the forward strand.
GCGTTACCCCACTGCCCACCGCCGGATCAAGTTCAGCGCCGTTATCGATGAGCAGTTCAGCGAGTGATTTGCTTTGGGAGCAGCAAGCAAAATGCAGCGCTGCTGCATTCGAGTTCGAGCGTATGTTGAGAACCTGTTTGCTCTTGCGTATCTGATCCGCCACAACGCCTTCCAGTCCAAGACTGATCGCAATGTGGAACGGGTCCAATTTCGTATTCCCTTTATTGGGGAGGTCGAAAAGCTTCGAGTAATGCCAGTTTCTCCACATTTCGAAATTCCTCGTTCGGCACTCAAAAAGATCATTTATGGCGCTTTGTAGCTCTGCATCGGGTGCTTGGACGCGTTTGTAGTGTATCGGCCACGACTCAGCGGCGTATGAGAGTAGTCGTGTTGCCGGACGATCCCTTTGCCAGTTCTCCCAAGCGTTTGGAAAGCTGATATAGCGTAAGCAAGACTTTGCAAGAGCCGTGTTTCCAAGATATTCGTTAGAGACTCGAAGGTTTTCGTTTGACATAGGATAAGGGGCGGGGAAGAGATTGGTTGAGAGAAGGAACTCTTTGACAGAAAAGTGAGTCAGATGAATCTCCTGGAATCCCACAGAGTCTTCAGACTGTCTCTGGTCTCGCGTGCAATCGTTATCTGTTGCTCCGATCGTCCGAACCTCGTTCTTGGGAGGACGCCGCGTCTCGAGTAACGAGCCACAAAGGTTCAAAATCATGCTCTCAACATAGTCGTCATCAAACTCGTCCGGCATCTCATCAATGGGTAACTCCTCGCAATCATCAGTAATAAGCACTGCCTCGCTAAGCTCAAACACGTTCAAGGGCCTCGTGGCAAAGGCGATCCACCGCAACAAACGCAGAGCCCGCTCCTTGTCTGCGACTCCCATCGAATTTATCCTCTTCCACTCGCGGTCATACAGACTATCAAGCCCAGATGGCGTGTTGTCGATCTCTGTTTCGAGCTGTTTCCTGTTCCGCCCCTTACGTAAAGATCTTTCTTGAAGCTTGATCCATTGGAACTGGCCCTCGCAGCGATCTCTCATCTTCTTAGCTATAAAGAGTTTTGTCGGTTCGTCTTTGTTCGCTAGTCTCGTGTTGATAATCTGGGAGGAGTAGGCCATCAGGTCGGTCGCTACGTCTTCTGTTGTAATATCGTACTCGCTGTAACCAGGAAACGGAGAAAGGCCCTGCTCAATGACGCAATTTGCGCGACTTGTGATGAGAAGCCTCGTGTTTGTCTTTGAAACGGCCTTCCTCAGAGCATCGAGAAAACGCGGGATGGATTCCGTGTCATAATTCATTAAGCTTGTGCATTCATCCAGACCATCGAGAATAAGGATACAGCCTGGAATCTCCATCAACAAGCTCTCAAGCAATGCAAGAATTTGTGCTTGCGTGGCTTTCTGCTCATTCTGCGAGACTCGACTCGCCCTCACGATATCATAAGCAGTCTTGCTTCGCGTCATCAATATCGTTAACCACGATCGTATAACCGAAAAAGGATCGTCGCGGCCCTCAAACTTCGAAGATAGGAACAAGGCCGCAATAGGGCTTGTAAATGTGCTTTCAACCTCTTCAACTATCCTACCGCAAAGGATAGTTTTTCCGAACCCTGCTGGACCTCTAATCCAAAGCAACTTGCTCGAATTCGATGGTGCGTGCCATTCTAGGAACTCTTGGCGTTGCAGGATCCATTCGCAGGTCTTGTCGAGTCGTTTATCCCGGGAATTGTAGTAGATGTCGTTTGATAAGGGGCCGTCGAGCCATGTGCTTAAGTCACGTATCTCCTCGGCTATGGGTCGTTTCAGCACGGTAACAGAACGGATCGAGGGATGACTTACCTTTCATTTGTTCTTCAATCTTTCTCAGTAGCTCGTGCATTTCATTGGCGTAAAGTCCATCGACCGACAGCTTGTTTTTTTCATAAGACGGAGGTTTTGTTGGAGGAATCACATTGTAGAGATCTGCAACGAGACTTGCCAGCGTTTGTACTTGATTGGTCTGCTTCAGCTTCCCACGCAACGCCCAAGCGGTCTTTTCCCATCTCGAGATCTTGGGGCCTTTGCTAAAGTCGAGGGACCTGTTGGTAACATCGTTGGACGTTTGCAGGAACTCGTTGATACTGCCAAGTAGATCCTGAACCACCCAAAAGGTGCGCGAGTCGTCAAAGTCTGGATGGTGGGCTTTTGATAGCTTCCCCTGGCTGATACCAACTCCTTCGCCCCAGCGCTCGAACAAATGAATTGTAGCACTGAGTTGGGCGTCGAGTTGCCGTGAGTCGCGGCCGGCCGTCTTGTATGAGTCGAGTTTTTGCAACGCATCCAGACATGTAGTAAAGAGGCCTGCAAGGCCGACAACGCCTACGGCCAGTCCTACTGGTTCCATGGCAGCAGAAATGAAGTATGGTGTTACAAGATCATTCTGTATAAGGCCAGACCCAACAACGAGCTGCGTTGTTTGTGTTCTGTGAGCAATGAGGGTGAAGAGCTGGCTGCGGGGTTGACATGGGTAAGACGTCGGCCCACTTGCAGCATTTGGAAGCTCCAGCTTGCGCCTTCGTCTGAACCTGCATCTGCCATTCTATTACAAAAGGCTCTGAACAAGGCAAGCACAAGGCAAACTAAAAGCACTTTAAGGAAATTTACCATCATGAATTATCTTCAAATGAAGCCTGAGGCAACATCACCAAAGGCTCTCCTCAACAAACGTCCCGTTACTAGCGGAGGCCGGGCTTACTAGAACGATGCGTGATAAATAGACAGCAAGTGCTGTGATGCTGGAGATACACGGTTCAAGGCTAACTCCTGTAACACGAACTTTCACACTGGACCACTGGTCCAACTCCGTCTCCAAAGCTTCTTCTAGTAAGATTAGGCTGGATTAGAAAGTTACTCAGGCAGTGTAGCAGCCAGCGCCATCGACTTGATGTTAGGCTAGGAGAGACTATTCGGTGCAGAGCGAAGGAAAATGATTTGAAACTTTTAAATTTATTAGTAATATAAATATATGGAAGTGTTAAGAAGCTTTATAGACTGGAACAGTAATATAATTGTAATAATAAGGGACTGATGGGAAAGAGTAAACAGTCGGAAGAATGCGAGTATTACGATATGCTTATAAGACATTGTCATACTGATCGTTCCTGTTGTTCTTCCCATCACGGTGCTTCGTAGAATCCAGGGGGGCTTCTAGGACTCTCTGGGAAAACGGCGGTAGGCTCGGCGGGTAGCTCACTCTTCGGTCTCTCAGAGATAGGCCGTTCTTGGATTGAATTTCCACAAATCTCTCTCGGCGTCGCGTCATCTTTCCTTTTCGCCCGTCTTCTCCAAATTACCCATCCAATACCCCCCAGAATCAACATGCTTGCGATTGTGGCACCGACTGCTACACCTGCGATACCACCTCTCGATAACCCAGGATTCGAACTAGACCCTGATATAGCATTTGTTTCTTCGCTTGAGTCGGTATCTGCCGTGCTTGTGGTGGTCTCCGTGGTGAGAGTCGTCGATACTATGGATGCAGTAATAGTTTTTGTCTCTTCGGGATTTGGCGCGCTGACGTTTACGTATTGAGATTGCGCTAGTCTCCCGCCTGATTCACTGTCCCTAATCGAAAACGTATAAATGCAATCTTCCATGTTCTCGGTCACGTTGGAGATATCGTACTGAGCCTCCCAATTAGTATCCGATTCAGCATCGCCTATGCAGCTAAATCAGCAAAAGAAACAAGATAAGGGGTAGTTTCTTCCTACTTTGAACCAGAAACCACTTAACCTTTCTGTCTTCCGTAACTTGGCCAGCAAAAAGGTCAACCTTTTTGATGTTCGTGTCAAATAGGATCGAGATGGTTTGTCCATTATCATAGCGCTTGTTGTTCATCATGTCCTGGTAGTCCTCTTGATCTGGGTCCAATTCTTGGGGTCGTCTAAACTTGGTAAAACATGACACCCAGCTTGCGAATAGACAAAAGATTAAGCCGAGTTTCACAAGAGAAAGCATTGTATGAGGAAATATTCGTCCAGTTTGGCCAAACACGATTTCCGATACCGGACGCCTATTCTCCAGGATTGACTTCAATTATTACCCAGCTCGGGATTCTAGGATAGACACATTTGAAAGGGGAAGCTGTTACTTCTGAGCGGGGAATGGATGTCAACGATATATGTACTCGATCCTCCAGGTATCCGAGCCAACCTCGTCATAGATAACCAAAGGATTCAGGGCTAGTTACCCCAGTCGTTATGCAGCAGCAGTCCATATGAAGTCTAGTTGCGGTCCAAACCGCAAATTATCATGCTAGGGTTGTGAGGTTGTGACCCACGTTCGTTTCCCAGAGAGTCGACCAACATCTTTTCAAACTTCCCCCCACGAACAAGAACGGCATCGAATAAGGTTCAGACCATTTAATAAATGATTAACGTTTCAAGCTGAATCTTTACCTTTAAATAATCCTTGAGAATGTTGAACTCGACCTCAACTGCCTATCTGATATGTCAAAGCGCTTCCTAATTTGCGTAGTTGCATATAGAAGTGGGACGACACACAACCAACAGCAACACAACCAACAGATCGTTGCATTCGTGGAACCAACTGACCAAGGTGCGCAATTATGAGTCCGGGTCCGTTACCCGAAATGGGAGGTGGTTGAAGAAAGCTGAAAAAGCAAAAGCAGGTCTTGGTAAGTCCCTGCTTTGACGAGGATGCCCTTTTGGGAAACAGAATCGACATATCTTCTAGCTCCTTTTTGAAGATGGAATTAAGTCGAGAACAGGATTCCCTGTAATACAATAATATCCAAATCTTCTATACGTTATAAGTACGTTATAATAAGCTCTTCAACATCATTTAAAACCTGAAGCGACATCATCATAAGCCCTCTTCAACAACCCAACCAACTCATCCATCTCCCCCTCCAAAATCGTCAAAGGCGGCGAAACAATAACATGATCCCCCGAATTTCCATCTGCAGTCCCCGTACCTGGGTATACCGCTACGCCAAGCTCAAAAGCCCTTTCCTGCACCCTGACTCCAAAGCGAATCTTGCTATCAAACGGCTCCTTCGTTTTCTTGTCTCGCACGAATTCGATGCCCCAGAACAGTCCTCTTCCGCGGATATTTCCTACAAACTCTAGATCTTGGAATGTTGAGACCAGGAGTTTGTGTAGGCGCTGGCCGAGGCTGGCGCAGCGAGATACGAGGTTGTCTCTGCGGATGATCTTTTGGATTGCGAGCGCTGCGGCGCAACTTACCGGGTGAGCTTGATATGTGTGCCCGTGGTTGAAACTTGCCGTTCCTTTCTTCAGCGTCGAGATGATATCTCTGTGCACGAGCGTTGCGGCGATAGGAACATAGCCTCCACCAAGACCTTTACCCGTCGTGACGATATCAGGACGCACATCACCATCCTGCTCAAAACAGAAAAACGTGCCACATCGTCCGACTCCGCACATAACTTCGTCGAGGATGAGAAGAATGCCGTATTTCTTGCAGACTTTGGAAACACCAGCGAAGTATCCCTTTGGAGGCGTAATGCAGCCTGCCGTCGCACCGCCAACTGTCTCTGCAATGAATGCCATGATCTTTTCTGGTCCGACAGACTTGAACTCTGCTTCAAGTTCATCGACCAGTCTTCGAGAGTACTCCTCCTCTGATTCGCCATCCTTCTTGGTCCTGTACTCGTACGCTGGACTAACATAGCTAACGTTATCCAAAAGGATGGCATTTTCGTACGGCGCTCTTCTCGCGACGTGGCTACCCACGCTCATGGCGCCAATAGTATTACCATGATAAGCCTGCCTTCTCGACACAAATCTCGTCCGTTCAGGCTGCCCATTCTCAACATGGAACTGTCGCGCAAGTTTCATCGCCGAATCCATAGCTTCACTGCCTGAACCAACAAGGTAAACCCTCGACAAGCCAAAAGGTTCGTTTTCGAGAAGGTAATTTGCGAGATCCTCTGCGCTAGATGTCGTGTAGGTTAATGTGTGGACGTATGAGACTTGGGAGGCTTGCTCGATCATGGCATCGCGGACTTCGGTGTTTCCGTGGCCAATGATGGCTACTGCTGCGCCGGCACATCCATCAAGGATTTTACGGCCGGATGAGAGGGTGAGATAGGAGCCGGAGGCGGATGTGACTGTTTCGGGGGGTGTGATGAGGGAGCGGTGCATGAGGTGAGGCTCAGAGGCCGACATGTTGAGATCGCCCATTATGAAATGATGTGTTCAGAATGGGAATTGGTCTTCAAAGAAGTTTGTACTTGAATCAAAGTGAGATTTTGGGGGGTGAAGAAGTTGAGATGCGAGTTGTATTGAAGTTGAGGGTGGAGTAACTTATAGAAGCCACTCGGGTTAGAACTCCGACTTCGGGTTTGCGAGTTCGGGTTAAATACACCGACTCGGCCAATGGAACACAGTCCTCGTATCTTCAACTCCCAGTCTAACCCATACTTTGATCAATACTAGTAGAAAGCAAATGCGGATCGTCGCAAAAAGACAAAAGCCTCCACCAGTCCTCATCCACAAACTCACTTTCACTGGTGACTTGATCCGCTAATCCTTCCTCCTGCACTTCCGTTGTTTCCTCAACTTCCCCAGCAACTAACTGATGCAACTTCGAAACATCATCCCTAGCACCTCTCAAGGATACCGGATCAAAAGTCTGTCTCGGCATCCCTTGCAACGGCGCAAGATGAATGCTATCCTCTAGCTCAGGATAATCATACCTCGAACTCTTGACCCTCCTCTCCTTCATGATACTCTTGGCCGTATCAAGAACTTCGATCCACTCCTTCGCTAACCCCCACACATTTTCAATCTTAACAAGAACGCTCATCATTCTTTCTGCCTGAGTATCTGCCTCGTGTACCTGCTCTGCAGTGAATTGCATAAAGTTCGGGAATGCGCCACCGTATATGCTCCATAGCGTAGACGAAAAAGCGCAGAGGCCAGAGAATGGTGTGCGGAGGGGACAGTTGACGCGTTCTAAGTCTGTGAGTAAAGAGGAAATCTGAGTTGCTGCGTCGTAGAGTTCGGAGATGTTCTGAAGCCAGAACTCGTCTGGGCCGCGAGCTTTTAGGAGTGGTGGTTCGATGGGACCGCGAGGCTTGACTTCATCTACTGGACTAAAAGGAATGTACTCTCGGCAGAGAAAAAGAAGACTGCCCTAATCAATACAGTTCTCGGGATATGAGTGGATGTGCTTACCTGATGTAATAAACCAAATTAATATATCCAAACCTCTCAGCTTGTCCACGCTGAGCATGCACCGAGACTTTCGTCCCAGGATACTTCATAAGCACATCCTGCGAATCCCTCCACTTGAACAAGTCTCTCTTCATACCATGCCAATACGAGGTTTCGTTGAAAGGACATTGTTCTGGTTCAGTCATACCAGGGCGTCTTCTTCCACCCTCTGAAATCCAGGTATGAATTCTAGACCAGATTCTTAAGCCTTGGATGAGAAGAACTAGATGATCATCTGGTCCATACATCCGAATGGTATTTAATGCGGAGGGTTGGGGGGATTGGCCGAAGAGGAACTGCGTGTCGTTGACAGGAAGTGAAAAATGCATCTCCTCATCAGGAAACATCGCCTGTCTTCTCTTCCCACAACTCAGTAGTCTATCCATCTTGAAACACGTCCACAGCGTCCGTTTCTCAAGTTCCGATAGAGTTTCTCGTTTGCCACAACTTGCAAATCCAGTGCTCAACAGCCCCTGCGCCATCCTCGTAGCCATACCACAGTGCATCCATGCATTAAAACCGTCGCCATCACCCCAGTTGCACAGCGAAAGGATGAGAAATGTTTGTATGAGGGATAGGCTTGGTCCACTGGTTACTCTCTTCTGCGCTTCGCTTGCTATGAAGAGTACATTCCGATTATTTGTCTCTGAAGAATAAGTGTCGTTGTAGCGATGCGATACCGTCAGAATTGCCAGGAGCCGGAGTTTCTGTACAACGCCAAGCTGGTCTTGTTGATACTCCAAATCATCAGGATGAAGAAACCCGAATTCAGGAAATTGTGCTCTGAAGAGGTTGATAGCACTAATAACCTGCGCTCGTGGCGTCTGGTCAAAGACCGTGTTGACATCTTGCCAGCCATTGTCTACATTTGTCACACTCAATCGCTGTCTCTTTGCAGGACGCGGTGTAGTTTGTCCGAGAATGGGACCGCTTAGAGTGCATGTCTCCGTGTTGCCGCTCTTGACGCAGCCTGCGCATGGTGGTTGGTCGTCATGTCTACATTTGACCTTGGATTTCCTAAACAGTCAGACCAATAAACACAATGTTTAGCGAATCATGTACCTGCATCTATAAAATAATTAGTACTTCTTTTAGTAAAGTGGATATGATACAATACCTCTCACAAGCAATTGTCGTCCTCATCGCGTTTATGGTGTTGAGGGGTTTCGGGTTTGGATGATGATGAAAGCCGATTCGGGTCTAGAGAAGTGCCCACACTTACACCACCTCAGCGACCGAAAGCGGCCGTGAGACGATATAATCTAATGTTAGAAACAAACTTACATAATCAGGGCTTATGGTCTAGGGGTATGATTTTCCCTTCGCATCTTTAA